>CM076576.1:339780237-340062647 GCA_034641835.2 Pinus albicaulis
CCATCACGGGATATGGTTTTATCTTCTCTGATATTTGTCAAATTTCACACTTGGAATTAAAAAGCATTACAGCCAGCAGCAGAACAATGGAATAGGAAATTTTTTTATCTAGAAAATACAAACTTACTGATAATATCATACCTTGCACATGGGAGCTACGAGAACAACCCCATTCCAAAACGTAGGTTCCTTTCTGTGCAACAGAAGCACAACTGCACTGCCCATGGATTCTCCATACAGAAATGTGGGCATATCTTCATACTAGTTTAAAACAATTAGAAATTGTGTTTTCTGTGATGAAGCGCTCTCTCCGTCGAGTGAAATCTCCTGGAAAATAGAACATATTCCCACCCAAACAATAAAATTCCGGAGGTTTTTGTTAACATGTTGTATACGTAAGCCTGTTAGTGCAGCTAAGCTGGAAGAGATTCTAAGTGAGAGGCAGTATTGAACCAGAGCCCCATCGAGTTAGTTCCCTTCAAAGTCTTCTTCCGAACTTGCAAATTTCAATTGGCTTGTCGTTTCTCCTTTGATTACCGTTCTTCCTTTCATTCAATAGATCCATCGCCCTTGTCTTTCTTGGTTAAACATGAATCTGGTTTATAACAGAGCTTCTAGTATTTTTATGAGCTTCTAGTATTTTTATCAATTCTTTTGAAAGGTCGTCTTCTAGGGTTTAATCCAGTACCAATTTGTTTGAAATGTGGTGGCTTTCTATACAGGAACGTGGATTGCATCCAAGCCCACATGTCATCTAGATGAAATAAAAGTGGTATGCATTAGACAAATAAATTATATATAATAATTACAAAATAAAAAACAATAAAATAAAAATACAAGTTGTATGCATGGAAAGGTGTCTACACAAAAATATAAATTGTAATCTTAAAAACGTTGAGCTAAATCAAGTAGCCAATCTTGACGCTTTATATTTCTATATTTTAACAATGACTATTATTGGTTATGCTTATGAAATTTTTGTTGGAATTCATCTCTACCTAGTTGTAACAAGTTACACACTAATATATTTCACTCACATGTAACAAATTACACAGTAATATATTTAAGAAGAAACAATCTCTTACCATATTTAAGAAGAAACAGTCATTTCTTTTAAATTGAGCGCCACCAAGTGATTTCATATTAAATTTGTTTACAATCTGTTTGCATTATTTCTTTTAAATTTAGTGCCATATAAATGGGTGGAAAATTACAAGTTGTTTGTATTATTTCTTTTTAATTTAATGCCACCAAGTCAACAATATAAATCGGTGGAAGATTGACCATCAAGATTTATGTTCTTCTTCATTACTATTTGAAACTTTGGTTTGACTATGAAGCCCTTCTCACCCACAGATTTAGGTGGCATAATATAACATTTACCACTTTAGCAAGCAAACTCTCTTTGTTAATAATGATTTAATATTACTGTATCATATTAAATACTAGTATTTTAAAATATCATATTAAATAACAATATTTTTCCTTTAAATATTTAGACAAAATCATGATTTAATATTACTATATCATATTAAATATCAATATTTTTCCATATTAAATACCAATATTTTTTCTTTAAATAATTAAACAAAATCATGATAATATATTAATACACTTATGAAATTCAATGCTCATCTAATCCAACAAGATTTCCGTACCAGAACATAACATTTACCACTTCAGTAAGTAAGCTTGCTCTTAATAAAGATTCAATATTACTATATCATATTAAATACTAGTGTCTTTCCCTTAGATAATTAAAAGAAATCATAATAATATACTTATACACATGAAATTTAATGGATTTTATGACATTGGAGATTTAGATTTAAATATGTCTAGCAATATGTAAATATTGGATTTTATGACATTAGAGATTTAGGTTTAACGATGTTGGTAACACCTGCAATATGTCTCTTTGACGGTAACATATACAACAATATGTCAATATATACCCAATGCATTTCTGTGTTTTATTTCTGAATTTATAATATATAAACATGGGAAGAGGTAGGAAGAGAGTCATCTCGTGGTGATCAATTCATAAAATTCCATCATACACTATTAATTTTATTATTGGATGGTATGATGCACAAATATGACACAACTACACAAGTGTAATTTTCATTTAATTTAATTCACATTTTTTCAATCAAATTTTATTAGAGATTTTTTGAAAAAAAATTGGTGAAAAAATTTAATAAATTCCAACAAAATGAGATAGCTAGTAAATCTTAATTTTTTAATTGAAAAAATTCATAACAAAAACCCAACCAATTTTATAAATAATACTAAGGAGAATTGATTTGATTTTGTAAACATATTTGTTGTTATAGCAATGGCAGTGTTAGTTCTTCAAAGAATCAATTCAACCTTTAAAAATTTAATCAACTACTGCAATAACACACTCTCTAGAAATAATTCAGTTTTTGCAATAACTCAAATACAACTTCTCTGGAAATAACTCATTTTTTGCAATAACTCAACTTCTCTCGACATTTTTTTTTTCAATTACTCGACATCTCCACCAATAAATGTAGTTGTTAGAATTCAAATTATCCACAAGTAAATTCACAAATTCAATTACTGCAAGAATTCAAATTATCCACAATTAAATTCACCTACTGCAATAACTTGACCTCACCACCTCACCACAAATGAATTCAATTACTGCAATAAATTCTCCATGAATAAATTTAGATACTAAAATAACTCAGCCTCTCAATGAATGAATTTAGTTTCTTTCTATGGCCTCTTCACTAATAAATTTAGTTGCGCAATAATTCAACCTCTCCATAAATAAATTTAGTTTTTGAAATAGCTGAGTTGTCCACAATAAAATATAGTTGGTGCAATAGCCATGCCTCTCCACAAATATGTTCAATTGTTACAATAAAAAAATTGGTGTTTGAGTAGATTTGGCCTCTTTTGAGATATTTTGACACCTAAGATAATTTGGCCTTCCTTGGAAATAATTCTTCCTTGTAGCTAATTTGTCCCTATAAAATAAATTCTCCTAGTAAATCAAATCAAGCTTGATGAAATAGGAACTATTGTTGTGGTGATCAGTATCAGCTAAGGTGGATATCACACTACCGAACCTACTCTCCACATGGGTTTTCACTCAAACTTCAAGCTCCATGACCTATGACATTAATAAAAAAAAATCCATATCCAATAGAAAGAATTAATATTCATTTTAATGTTATGGGATATCAAAATATTATGGGTCAATACCATGGGTCATTCGAATACCATGGGTCACATTTTTTCTTCTTGATAAAAGAATTTGTACCGTTCTTTTTCATTACTCACTTTTTTTAATTAATTATTCCTTGATATTTCACAATTAGTTTTAATTTACAATGTATAAGAATTAGTTATGATGCATAGTTGTTATCCATTTCCCACACCGGGAAAAGGGAAATTATATAAAATGATTATACAAATAAAAGCATGTTGATTTATGATATTGATGGATTGGAAATGTTGTGTCACATAATTTCTCCTAATTCTATTGAAGTTTCAGAGCATGAAACTTTCAGCCAAAGAGACTTTAGATTTAATCATGTTTAGGATGATAGTAAAGATGAGTGAGTAAAGATTCACTTGTTTCCAATAAACTAATTGGTGAGCTTTCACAATTGATGCATGCATAAATAATTAAACACTCCTATCACACAATGCATTGTTAAAAATATAAAGTATATAGAATTCACAAATGTAGATGAACAATGACTTGAACATGAAATTATTGTATTTCCTAGTCAATGTCTCATTCACACATCTAACTTATGGGTAGAATCTAGTTTAGTAAATCAAGTAGTAGGATAATTAAAAAGAAAAAAATACCTTTTTAGACTTCACTCAATATATATATATATATATATATATATATATATATATATATATATATATATATATATATATATATATATATATATATATATATATATATATATATATATATATATATATATATATATATATATATATATATTCACCGTTGGACATGGAAATTCCGACTACAATACTAATAACACGTACCATTTGATGAATAGAGAAATTCTATTACATATGGCTTGGGTTCTCACTATACACAAATCACAAGGTTTGAAAACAGATAAAGAAATAATCAATATTGATACTATTGAGATACAAGGTTTTAAATTCATAGTAATTTCATGAGTTAAATTTATTAAATAAATAGATAGTTTAAGGATATAACAACCATTTACTTTTGAAAGTTATAGAAAAATGAACTCAAGTACATATAATGCTATTAGAAAGAAATAAGAGAAAGAATTGTAATCATTTTCCTTATAACACTTATTATTGAATGAAGTCAATAATTTTTATAACCATTACACTTATTATTGAATGAGGTCGATGATTTTTTAGCAAGATCTCCAATTATTGGTTATTTATATATCATGAGTTTCAATTGTAGCACTTTGTATTATGATATAGCTTTGTGTTGTCGTGACATATTTGACATAATGGTTGGTTACTAGGAGGGAGTACTTGAAATGTTACTCTTCTCCTATGTTGTTCTAGTCACCACATTGGACATGGTTAGATGATGTTGGATGCTACATGAGCTTAGTGGATGAACGACCTGGCACTTTGGGGGTGGATTTCATATGTTTATTATCTAAGTTTACATCATATTGGTGGAGAGACCTTGGCTTATACCGCCTTTTCACATGGTTTGATGCTTTTCTAGAGTCCTATTTCGCATGGCTTTACTTAGTTCTAGCCCCATAGTGTGAACATATTATATGATTTATTATTGAATGGGGTCAATGACTTTTTTATTTTATTTCTATTATGAATTTTTACACTTTCTTCTTTCTCCTTACACCTTCTGCATTAATTGTTCAACCCATCTTGTATTCTTTCAGTAATTAAAACATTAAAATATATTTATTTCTCATATTTTAGAATCGATATCCAAATGTGTGATATGTGTTGTAATTTTAAAGTTTGAGTGGAAGTAATTGAGGCCGAATAGTTTTGTGTGGGCACTGAAACAAAATTGATGATGCCATGAAATTAATTCAAATTTTTTTAATAGTTGGCGATGCTCAACGTTTTAATAGTTGGTGGAGAGAATATTCTTCCGACGTTTTTTGTTTTCTGCATTTAATTAAATTCTCAAAGTATTGCTACTAGGGTGATGTGGCATTAGAAGTGTGAAATCCATGATACATAATAATAATAATGCATGGAATAATATGGTGGGACCTTCTATGTAACCCCATAATATCTTCCCCAGTAGTTTTGTTGGGGTATTACAAGAAAAATTATAGTGATTAAACTCCTAGTCTGATGTCGCTTGAGATGGAGGGCTTACCTGAGGTCGTACGAAGATGATAGGAGGGAGATGATCATATGGCATTCCACATAATATTGACATTATTAGAGTAGGGTACCCTAGTTTGTTTATGATGAACATGGTGAGAAATTCTCGAGGTTTTATTCATAGGGTGATGTGGGAATATAGGACCCATGGGTTGTGGTAGTTGCATATATATATATATATATATATATATATATATATATATATATATATATATATATATATATATATATAAAATAAACTATATATGTATTTCGGGAATCATGAATAAGCGGGTTCTCCTGTGTATTGACTGTCATGAATGGGTCACGAGCTAACATATGGGTTTTGACTTGGATGCCCATGTGTGTACCATGTTGGTGATACTATTGGAGGGTATAAATCCTCATGATACCCTTCATTAGCATACTATACATCATCCCTTGTATTTAAAAAGGGATGATATGATATCTCAGATACAACTAGAAGACCTCCTGTGAAAAACCATATCATGCTACTCCATAATGAACTATTGGTAATCATAAAGTATTTTACGTACAAGATAGATCACATTCTAAAGGACTTAGATGGTTCCACATGCTACTACATGATCCATCTATTCCAAACTGGGGAGGGCTTAAACAATGTCCCTTGGCACCTAAATCATCATTATATCTGCCAATTTTTTTATTTTTACCCCTAATCATGGAATCCTATTCATCCATCGATAGTCACATGATTTTATTGAGTTTATATTTAGGATATGAAATCATGGGAAAATATCTCGTCCACCAATCGATGATGTAATGATGAAAAATTTAGCTCCAAGTCTTTTCTGCGACTCAATTCTCCCTCCATGAATTATCATATTATGGAATATACTCCCCTGTTGGATCAATATACATTGTTTTTCTCCCCTTACCCAATTCCTGCTACTTACTCATATATCTAGAGTACAATTAACTTTTGTGCTCCACTCCACACATCATGCTAGAGTAGATATCGTCTCATAAAACTACTTCTACTTACCTTCTAATAAGGCCAAGGAAAATTTGAAACAATTTTCCCATCCTAAGTAGCTCATTGCCCCATTTTCTTGGTAATATCTAAATGCCATCACACTAGATTTCATGTGATGTAATCATGTACGAAAATGCAGTCATAAGGAAATGCATAATATCAATCATCTAATCATTCATTCTGAATTTACAATCGTTTCCATAAACTATTGGTAGACCTTCTATCAAACCCTTGGTTCCAATTCCCCAAGTCTCCTCCTACTCCAATCTCCTATAATTTTAGATAAGAAATATGTTATTAGGAACATGAGTTTCAATTCTCCTACCCTTCGTTCCACTAGTGCCTTCATCTTCCAAACCAACAACACTTATAGATGCTTCGACAGAGGAAAACTTGTTCTTGTATATTTCCCTAACAAGTGGGATATCCAATCAATAAGAATTCTCAAAATGATGTATGTTTCTAGTCTAAGAGTCATCAAAGAGTCTCACGTTTGCTTCCTTCTTATTTATTTATACAATTGTTGGGATATCTTGTGACCTTCAACCCTATTGAAAATTATTTATTTTCAGTTCAACTGTTTTTTGAACATTTTTATATTCTACTCAACTAATTTTTATGAGAATTCATGAGAAGTAGGAAAAACAACCTCCTCCTTCCTCCAAATAGCTGAAAAAATTTGACTGCAAAAACTTTCAAATGGAATGATCTTCACCTCAAATTAAAGTAAAAATATTTTTCTTGCTAGTTTTAATAATGTCTGGATGAGAATCTCTTATGTTGGTGAAGAAGCATAATTTCTAGGAGATTGAGCCTCTTACTAAATGTAGGGCCCTCTATCATACAATCCTTGCAAGTTCTCTACAATCAACTATAGAAGCTTACTTAAAATGTCGTCATTGTGGGGGGAGTACAAGAGTAGTTACCCTCATGGTTTCATTAAGGAAAGAAGAAATTGCAAGTCTTTCCTCTTTCCAGGGTGTTCCAAAGACCTTTTGTTTGATCAAGGCAATGATCAATGGTTTCAAATACAAACTAAAAATTTTCCAATCAGAATGGTCTACCCTCGAAAAAAATATGCCTAGCTTATCTGATTTAGAGAGGACATATCCTAACTTCATAACCTTCAAATCTGCACAAAATACAAAGAGACAATTTCCCACTTTATCTTATTTTTATAGATCCCTTGATTGCTTGTGTTGAAGAGTAGTATGGAGTCCTTTGGAGAAAGGTATGTCTTTTTGTTTTTTTTTTTAATTTTCTTCTTGAAAACATTATTTTCAAAGAACCAACTTGTGTGTTGTTGTACTAATTAAGGGCAAGTGTTGATCACTACATAAAACTCCATCATACACTTTTAATTCCACAAGGATGGTATGATGCACAACTATGACACAACTGTAATGTCCATTTAATTTAATTCACATTTTTTATATCTAATTGTTGCAATAACTGAGGCTGTCCATATAACTCACTCTCTCAATAGATAGATTCAAATACTGCAATAACTCAAACACTCCACAAGTAAATTCATGTGCTCCAAAAAATCTACCTCTCCACAAATGAATTCAATTACTGCAATAAATCATCATCTCCAACTACAATAGCTCAACCTCTAGATGAATGAATTTAGTTACTTCCTATGACCTTTCCATAAATAAATTTAGTTGTTCAATACTTCAACCTCTCCACAAATAAATTTAGTTGTTGCAATACTTGATATGTCCACAATAAAACATAGTTGCCTCTCCCCAAATGTTTTCAACTTTTACAAAAAAAAAATTAGTTTATAAGAGGATTTGGCCTCTTTTGAGATAATATAGCACCCTCGGAAATTTTCCATTCTTGGAAATGATTCTTCCTCATAGCCAATTAAGCCTTGTAAAATAAATTATCCTAGTAAATTAAATCAACCTTAATAAAATATGAGCTATTATTGTGTTGATCAATCCTCTTTCCTCAATTTATCACTTGTGAGAAATTTGGACAATCCCTTCTCTTTATTTAAAATATGAAGTACTGGTTGATGGCTAGAGTGTGTTTTTGCAACTCTGAAACCAATCTGGCTTGATTAGCTAAGGTGAAACCAATCTGGCTTGATTAGCTAAGGTGGATATCGCATCACGGAAACTACTCTCCACATGGGTTTGAATGGAACCTTCAAGCTCCATGAGCTATGGTATCAATAAAAAAATATATATATCCACTTAAACATATCCAATAGAAAGCATTGGTCTTCCTTTTAATTTCATGAGATATTAGAATACCGTGAGTCAATACCATATGTCACTTTTTTTCTTCTTGATAAATAATTTTATATTGTTCTTTTTCATTATTCACTTTTTAAATTAATTATTCCATGGTATTTCTCAATTAGTTTTAATTTGCAACTTATGGGAATTGGCTACGCTACATAGATGGTCTCCATTCCCCACATACGGGTAAAGGAAAATTATAGAAAATGATTAGACAAATAAATATGGAAGCATGTTGATGATGATATAAATGATTGGAATATGTTGTCTCAAATAATTTCTCCTAATTTTATTGAATTTTCGTACCTTACACTTTCAGTAAAAGAGAATCTAGATTTAATCCTAAATGACACTCTAAGTAAAAGAGAATCTAGATTTAATCAAGTTTAGGATGATAGTAAATATTTTGATCCCTCCATAGATGAACTAAATAATTAAATAAAAAATGTATGATTAATAGGAAGAGAAATAAATTTATTTGAATATTATTTATTAAGATTTCAAAGAAAGAAAAATGAGGAATCAATAAAAATGCTTATTCAAGGAATTGTAAGAACTAGAAAGTCTTATATTATACATTGTATTTTAGAAAAAAATGTCTCCCATTGAAATGGGACATAGTCCATTGCTATTAATAACACTTACTGAAATTGCTACTTCTAAGATATGTGATAGAAAAATTCACAAATGACTCCAAATTCCTATTAGTGACATTAAATCTATATAAAGTTAATCATTTGAGTGTTTTACAATAAATATGGAATTTTATATGCATTATGGTCAATAAGATGAGCTTCCTTGGGCTTATATTGTTCGTTTCATTGAATTCACAATCATGTTAGTCAATAAGTCTATTCCATTCAAGAAATATCTCTAATTCTAATTGGAGGCCTTGGTGAATTATTTCATGTGAATAATACACCATTTTATGTAAGCCACATAGCTACAAAGGTTTTGTGGAAAGAGTTGAAAATAATTGTTACTTTAAAAAAATCTTTAGTCAACAATCCATACATCAAAATCAATCAAAATTCCAATGGTTATTAGGGAACATTAGAAATGTAGATGCACCTATAGATGGTTGGCATCTTTAGATGCCATGAATAGACTCTCATCTATGAATCTTATAGAAATTACTATCATTGAGTAAAAAATTCAATTGTTTCCAATAAATAAATTGGTTTGTGTTTCCCATTGATACATGCTTAAATCACTAAACACTCCTATTACACAATGCATTATGAGAATACAAAGCATAAAGAATCCCTAGATGCATCTCAAGAACATCTTTGATATAAAATTCTTTAGTCAAAATCGAAATCCAAATGACTCATATGTGTTGTTATTTTAAAGTATGAGTGGAAGTAAGCTGAATAGTTTTGTGTCGGCATTGAAACAAAATTGATGATACCACGAAATTAATTCCAATGTTTTTAATAGTCGGCGGTGCTCAAAACTCCTTATTTATTGACCCAATGTCTCCAGCCATGTTCATTTCAAACGTAGAAACGGGAGCGAGACAACGCAAAACGAGTTCAGAAAAGAGAGAAACTTGAGCTAGAATCCTCTGAGTGAGTTCAGAATTTATTTCTGTGTTTTATTTCTGAATTTATAATATATAAACATGGAAAGAGGTAGGAAGAGAGTCATCTCGGGTAAAAGAATTTTCAGTGAGAGCAAAGAAGATGAAAAAATAACATATTCTTTGTCGAAGTCCACAACAACTTCCCATGGCGAGTCCAGCGTGGATAATGTAGAGGGGGATGTTGAAGTATCATCAGGAGTAAAAGACACTTTTAATGAAACAATTGAGAATGTGACAGAAAACAATGCACAGGAAGCCACCGGTTCTAAATTTTTAGAAGGTTTACACGAAGTCCAGAAAACATTCAAAAAAGAGATATATGAGCACCAAAATTACTGCAGAGCGTTGGTTTATGATAAAAAGAATTTAGAAACAGAAGTTTTGAAATTGAAGGAAGAAATTCAGGCGAGATCCACAGAATTTCATGCAACACTTCAAGCATGGGAGTTAGAAAAAGATGAACTTTTATCACAAATTGTAGCATCAAGAAATGAATGTGCTGAGATTTCTATTCAAAACGAGAGGGCTTTACTTCAATATAGAGAAGAAAAAGCTAAATTGGAATGTGGGTTGAATGATTCCAGGGCAAGGTGTCAAGAATTACTCCTGAAAAATGTAGAAGACAGACATCTTTGTGATTCAGAGAAGGCAAATTTGCAAAGCAATCTTGAGTCAATGGCTACTGAAAGGGGATTACTAAACCAGCAAAATAGCGATCTAAGAAGTGAAGTAGAGTCGTTGAAAGCCCAAGTTAATGAAAGTAATGCTACAGTTGCTCATTTGGAAGATCAACTTTCATTACTTGCCGCTGCAAAAATGTTTCTTGAGAAAACAAACAACTCTCTGCAGACTGAAATGGTCACAACAGCATTGGTTTCAGAAGAGAAAGAGGTAAACCTCAAGAGAAAAATACAGGTGCTGGAAACAGTTTTGGTTTCTGTCCAGAATGATCTGGATTCCTCCATGGCAACAACAATGGAGAAAGATCGAAATATTGATGATTTACAATATAAGCTTTCAGAGATTACAGAGGCGAAAAGACTCCTCGAGGAGGAAAATAACTCAATATTGAATGACTTAAACAAACGTACCATAGTGTTAGAAGAAGAAAATGAGCGCCTTCAACTGAAAATAAGGGAGTTGGAGACTAATAAGTTGCATTATTGTTCAACTGAAAATAAGGGAAATGTTCAACTCCACCATGACGTGAAGAGTACAAGACGTCCTCTTTGTCCACCGAAATCAGCTTCTCCGCAGAATGGAAAGCCAAAACCTATCGCTGTCATGGAAAACCGATCACTTCGAACACCCCAAAACCAAAATCGGGTGCCTCTAAAGCGATCGCCGAAAGAACCGGCGCCTCAAAAGCCATCGCCCAAACCACCGGTGCCTCAAAAGCCACCGCCCAAAGCACCAGAGCCTCAAAAAGTACAACCAAAACGGTTGTGAACATTGCGGCCTTTTATCGCTGTTGATGTTTATTGCTATTATGGCTGGGTATTATGTACTTTGTTACAACCTTAATGGTTAATTTCTAATCCTATTTTTATTAATTTTTTATATACATTGTGTTAAACTGAATCTGCTTTATTACTTCATAAGATCTCATTCATTCAAAAATGGGTGTATATTCAATAAATAGCTTCACATTGTAAAAATTATATAAATGTTTCATAAACAATGTATTGAATTTTATATCCATGAAAGCATGTGAAAGACATATCAAGTTTATATCAATGGAAGTATGTCAAAATATTTTTATGGTTGAAGGTTGAGTCAATAGAAAAGCTTTAATATTGCGCTTTCTATTAAGTAATAATCCTCTAAAACCATATGTGTATTTCACTATTATTTGGAGTATATCATGTTTTTCCATGGTAATTTTGGCATTCAAATTCTACCATCTAAAAACAGATAGCTGATCCCTAAGAGTGTTCTCTTTTTTTACATCAATTTCATTGTAAAATAGGCACAAGTATATTCACGAAATAGATTAAATAATTCAAAGGAAGGTGCTTGACAATCACCATCCCCATAGCATAACAATCACAAAAACCATTGTGCATAAGTAACTAAATAACAAGAAAGTTTGAACTACATACTTAAATACAAGTAGAAGATAACATAGTGAAACCCTACCATGGTGGAATAAACCCACTTAGCCTTCAAATAATTCACCATAGAGTAAAGACATGAAATAAAATATTGATAGAAAAAAATGCAAAATAGAATGAACATTTGTTGAGCCCATCCCACCAAAAAAACTTATCAAGTCACTTATAAAACATTATATCATTTCTTTTGATACCACTTAATTGTTAATTGAATCCTTTAGTATCGATTAATTTAATGATCTTTCAACCTAAACTATTATCCCAATGTGAATATTGTATAATCCTTAAAAAATAGAGCATAGTAGGTGAGAGGAACAACACAAAAGGAAAACAGAGAATTTCAATGGAACAAAAATAGTCCCAAAAAAATAAATTTACAAAGCTTTCCAACGAGCTTTATACCACTTGCTAATGTTTGATATGAAGGTTTTAACCCTAAACAATTAATTACTACAAACAAATTCTTAATAAACATCAAAAAATCAATAGAAGCACACATTTCCACAAAAATATTATCCTATAATACCAAACATGAGAAAACTAGTAAGAATTTTTTTCATATGTCTTTAAAAACATTACCTTTGAAACAACTTCTTTTCTTATTGTTCATACACGGTCAAGACAAGAAAATAGTTGCTAATCACAGTGAGTGTCTTCTTGTTTCCTTAACAAGAAAAAAAAATTACAATAAATGAAAATATACCAAAATTAAAACTAAAAGGTTGGACCTTACCTTAACAAAACTAGTTCCCATCACAATAGTCTATGACATTCTTATATTTTCATTGAAAAAAAAAGTCCTTGACACAGATACATTATGCAAATATTTTCTCATTATTTTACAACCTACAATAACATACATATAAAATATGTCGATTGGATCTTACACCTTTTTAAACTTTACCTATTTAGAAAAATTTAACAGAGATATAATGTGTGACCTATATAATATGTTGTATTTGTATAATTTAATTTTGGAATATATGTCAATTCAGTCAACATCCTATTCAACTCTTGAATACAAGAGAATCCCAAGTCTTCTAAACTAGTTTAATCTTATTGCTTAAAAACAATTATTATTTGACTTAAATGAAATCAATTCATTCAACATCCTACACAACTCAAGAAAATAACAATAAAGAATAGAGAATCTGGGATACTTTTAAATGACTTAACAAAATATAATACCATTAATTTAATAGGAGTAATCAATATCACTTGTTAAAAACTACCAATCTTAACTCTTTCCGTGGGTTGGCTTAATAAGTCAAGAAGGTTGAAAGTGTGACAGATGGTAGGGAATTGAGAGCCAATGTGAGTTAGAGTCGGGCAGTCTAAAAGGGGGTGAGATCTCTTTAACGCAACTTTTTGGAAGTTTTTTGGTGGAATTTTTTGGTTTAATTTCTCTAAAATCTTGCAGTAATTTATTGAAATTACAAGTTTGATGGGTAACTCCTGCATAATCCAAGTGCCCTTGGGGTTTTTGAGTGTGCTGAATTTATATATACAACCAAAAAACCAGTTTAAAGAACAGAAATCAAGGTTTCATCTCAATTTTTTCGGCCATATTCCGGCACCGGAAAATCCAAAAAATCTCACTAAAAACAAATCCAGGAAAAAAATTCTATAGTTCCAAAGAGTCTTGGCAATAGGTTCTAATCTTAGTATATTCATTTTTATCTTATTATTGGACAACACAGAGATAAATCTGATTATCAAAAATAAATTAATAACTTCCTTATAATATCTTATCAATTTTTTTATAATTTTTCATAATATCTTAAAATTAATTAATTTCAGCAAGAACAAACTAAAAACCATGTAAAATATCAAAAATATCAATCACACAATTTTTAGACTCTCACGCAGTGAAGCCCAGACGTGAAGCTCAGACTCTCAAGCACGGTTGGAATTTGTTTTTTAATTTTAATTTGGTCAACAAAAGACAAGACCTGAGAGTTGGAATTTGCATTTTTCTTTTATTCGGTCAACAAAATACCAGACGTGAAGACCAGACGCTTTGACTGAAATTTGCATTTCTTTTTTATTTGGTTAACAAAAGATCAGAGGTGAAGTTCATACTTTCCGGCAGGGTTGGAATTTGCATTTCTCTTTTATTTATCAACAAGAGACCAGATGTGAAGCTTAAATTAGTTTTGGAATTTGCATTTCTTTTCTTTTTTTGACAATTTTTATTTGACTTTTTAGATTTTTATACAAAATTATATTTAAAATTTTGCTAATAAATTAGCCTAAATTTTTTTCCTAATAATATATATATCATAACACCAATAATTTTTTTATTAAATTTCTTTTGACAATAATACATTTATCATAATACCAACAATTTTTTTATTAAAATTTATCTTAATAATACATTTATTATAGGACAAATCACTTGTTAAATTTTAAATATTTATAATTTTTTATAATTAATAATGATAATATAGTAGAGAAATGTCTTTCTAATTAATCACATTATTATGAATGTCCTTATAATAAGATGAGAAAAGCCATTAAAAAACTAACTATTATTTAATTAGTTATTAATTTTTTATTAATAATTAATAAAAAAGTGAAAAATGATTTTAATAAATATTTTAATTATTAAAATTATTTTACTAAACAATTAAAATATTTTAGTAAATATAAATATTTTAATAAATATATATATAAATATTTTAATTAAAATAAAAAAATAAAATTTTTTAAAATATGAAGAAATATTTCCGTAATAATCACATTACAATTTTAAAATATAAAAAAAGGAATTATCTATTATAATAATATTAATAAGGGACAGAGATCAAGAAAATAAATACTAATATAAATATCAGACAAAGTTAAGACCAAATAAATACCAAAGACCGGCAAAAAAATCTATCTTAAAATCTATTCTTATATCAAAATTCTCAATAACCAAACTAACAATCAAATCAATTTTAAATTTAATTGCCAAATATTAACAACACTTGTAATTCTTATTCAAAACAATTAAGCTTAGGTAAAGAATGATACCAACTGATTTTAGACTAAAATATGTAGTAGAGTATAGACACAAAATCTTTACCTCATATAATAATTTGTTGTAGATCAAATGTTGTTGATGTCTTTGGAAAAATGCAACAAATTTTGTCTTCACCAAAAAGATAGTACAACATGATATATATTATCTAAGCATGTCATAAGAGCTAAAACATCATCTTATTATTCAATATTACTTTTTCATATGAGAAGGTAGCTGAGAGAAAGAACAAAAAAACATAATTTCTTTTTTTTTTTATTAAATTAGGCTGAACCTAGGTTGGGGTCACTTAATCTATTGGATGGAAGAAGTAACTACACACTAGTGGGAAGTTATCACCTAGATTGTGTGAATATGAGTGGAGTTTGGAACACTCATTCGGATAGTATAATTCTCCAAAAAGTGGCTTCCATCCTCACTAAAGTGCACCAAAAACAATTGATCTACTAAAAAAATGAACAATAAGTTTGCAATATGTTTTCAGTAATTATAAATAGCTAATTCATGAAGAGATCTACAATAGTGTGTTTTTCATCAAGAGTAAATATATTTGTAATAACATTTAAAATTTAATTGAAAGTTGAGAAGTTTCATAAAATAAGCTAGTCATAGTCAAATATACTCTGAAGTAAATGTGGTTACACTTTAAACAAAATTACAAGGTAATAGACCACCTCAATTTATAGGCATTCAATGGGAACACTGTTAGAAACATGACCGACCTAATCTTACAAAGGAATTAGTGTTGAATCCCAACAAAACCGAATCAATTAGGAATTTAAGAAGAAGCCTCATATATATATACATGGCCGAAAGAAAACATTAAGATTCACAAAATACTATATACACTATAAAATTTTAAAATAAAATAATTATAGTTCTATAACTTAATAACATATATTTATATATTTTAAAAATATCTATAAGATTCAATCTCTTAGACCTTACAACTTTTAAAATCTTAAAATAGTCTTGCATCTGAAGTGCCATCTAAAAATATAAAGACAAAATTATTGATAGCTCACACACTACATTCATATTGACACTCTAGTAGGTCATTCCTACCTTATACATACCCTCTTGCACAACACAACACAACTTAGTCATATCAGAGCACCCATCACAACTTAGTCCTATGAGGGCACTCAACATGGCTGGAAAAGAATATAAACAAATTATTTACTTAATTTTTTTATTTATTTAGTTGGCTTTGGTCAAACTGCCCTAAATGTTACTCATCCTAAAGTGTTATTTGGAAATTGGAGTTAGTAAAAACCAACTATAATAATATTTGAACAAACCCATTTACAATGATACAATATTCTTTAATTTTTTTTCACTTTCTTAAAACAAGTCCGAGTAAAGACCAATCTCTATCAAAATGTGTGATGGAATTGATTTCTTTTAAGAAATTTTTTTAAATCCATCATATATATATCAAAGTATTCTTTGTCTAAGTATTTCAAATCAACCAATATGGTTAGTTTGATAAATAATATTCTGATGTTTTTTTGGGAAAAAAATTGATTTAATTTATTAATATGTCAAAATTTATGATATTTAATTAATTTTAATTAGCTTAATAAAATTAACTGATTGATTGCCAAATCTTATTTAAATTTGTTCAACTTTATAATATTCTTAAAAATGTTAAAAAAAATAAGAGATTACTTTAATCTGTACTTACTTTAAAAAAACATGTAACTTAACTTTCCATGAATATTAGTAGATTTTCACGTAAGAGGCTACCATAAAAATAAAAATAAAAGCATTAAAACTAATAATGTCAACTAAAAACATCATTTGCAATATTAACATGTTATTTGGTTCGCCCAATATACACTTCGACTTCGTCCAAGCTATTCAGATATTAAAACAAAAGGATCCGCAGCAAAGTATTATATCCATTTCTATATAAATCAAAATGGTTGAACAGTGTTTCCGTCCCTTCAATGCTCAGGCAGGTCACATTGGTGAAGTCTCTGTAGGACCACCAAAAATCTTGTACTGTTTTCGGTAATAATAAAAGAAAAACACATGAAAGTACTATTTGGCCTAAAGTGACCGGGGGTATTTACTCATATTGGACATATATTTATATATTTTTATTTATTTAAAATATATACCATTTAATTTCTGTACATTATTAATTTAATGGGTAAAATATATATATATATATATATATATATATATATATATATATATATATATATAAATATATAATATTTTGAGTTATGATAGGTGTTGTCACTGTCTAAAGAATATATTAAATATAAATCTTTAATATTTCATATATAAACAATTTTAGATAAAATTAAAAGAAATACAAGAAACTAGGTTATACTTACAATATTAAAATTCTAAAATAAACTTCATCACATATGGATTAATATAAAAGTTTGATATTTCATATATAAATAAATAATGGTAAATAAGATTTAAAGAAATAAAAATGTTACCAAGTACTCATGGTATTAATATTCTAAGATAAGCATAGATTTATTTATAATAAGTTCTAAGATTAGTATAGATTCATTTATAATAGGTTTTTGAATGTGTTAGAAAAAAACTTATTAAAAATCTAAGATAAGCATAGATTAACTTATAATAGGTTTTTAGACTTGCTGGAAAATCCCCATCTTGGCATCCACTCATATAATGCAAACTTTCACTTTGCATACTTCAACCTAAAACCTATAATGCAATCTTGCACTTTTCATACTTCAAAGTAAAACCTATATCATGCAATCTTGCACTTTACATATTTCAACCTAAAACCTAAACACTAAAGCCTAAGATTCAAGTTGCATAGGCACATCCATGGATGCCAAATTGACATGTTAAATAAAACACTATCTTATGGAGGTTGAGTCATCAAATTAAAGTTTGATTTTTCTCATTTATGTATTTGAAATAATGATTTTCTATTTGATCTTGAGAGTTTTTATGTAGTTTTTTTAGTGTTAGTATACTTGTCTTTTTTTATAAAAAGACATGTTTATTAATTTTATTAGAAAATATTTTTATTTGAGGATTGAATATAGAAATCTCAAATGTGTGGTTACCAAAGGCTCTGATATGTTAACTACATTGATACCTGAATTTAAACACAATTGGGTTTAGGCATTTTAAATGTTAAAGTATGGGAAAGCTCCCTCCCTCTTACTTCTTGGAATATTATGATTTTATTTAAAATGACAGCCTTGTATATTATTATCACTTTAAATGTTTGAAAGTTAAGATAGATTGTTCCTTTAAAAATACATTATAGTAAATAGATGAGTTTAGTCAATCTACCAGTAACAAAAATAAATATACTATATAATACTTAAATGATGAGTAAAAATAGATATTATAAGTAAAGAGTAAAAATAGATATGATAAGTAATGTAAATTGTTGATTTTATATTATCAATAAATTTTAACAAAAAAAAATAGAATACATGCATAAAAATAAATATCAAAATTCATACACAAAGCAATTTAAAAAAGAAACATATCATTAAATAAAAAAATGAAATAAAAATAAAAATAATATATATACCAGGAAAAAAATAAAAGAAAATAAACCTGATCTAAAGTAATAAGTATTAATTAATTAAAATAGTAGGTATTTATAATTAAAAAAATGTTTGAATATTAAAATTAAAATTATATTAATATTTATAAAAATAATAATAAAAAGTTAAAAATATGTCCATGGGTGTAGCTCAATTGGTAATCACCTTCTTCCAAAGTTATTGTAAAACAAGAGATTCAGTGTTTTAAAATTTTATTTATATGATAAAAAAGGAGGGAGAAAATATTTCCAAGATCACTATAATTTTGTTTGTTGACTTAACAAGCTAAGAAGGCTAGTATTATGGAAAATGTTTTAGTGAGAACTAAAAGATAATTCGTGTTGGCAAGAATGGGGTTAATCACCTCCTTATAATACCTTAGCTTCCTTTCCTTATCATCCCACAACTTATCCTTAAATTTGGAAGTAATAGTATTTTTAATAGTATCTTTATTCTCCAAGATGATATCCTAAAAGATATACATGGTTAGCAAGGATGAGGTTGATCACCTCCTTATAATATTTTAGCTTCCTTTCCTTGTCATCCCACAACTTATCCTTAAATTTGGAAGTAATCATATTTTTAATAGTATCCTTATTCTCCATGATGATTGATGATCTCCTAAAAGTTATACATGGTTATCAAGAATGGGTTGATCACCTCCTTATAATACCTTAGCTTCCTTTCCTTATCATCCTACAACTTATCCTTAAATTTGAAAGTAATAGTATTTTTAATAATATCGTTATTCTCCAAAATGATCTCCTAAAAGATATACATAACTTAACAATTACTTATATCCACAAAATATAGTAACCAAATACTGGTCATACTCACAAGCTCTCCAACCTATCCTCCTCTCAGTAGACCAAGTTATGTCTAAGGGAATTGAACCTTCGATTTCTCGTTCCCACAATGCTTCATTTTCACCGTTATTACCAACAAGACTATACCCGTGGAACTACAAAGCCTATATTATTAAATTCTTTTATTTAATTAATTTTTGAAATAAGATGTAAATGTAGTTTAATATTTGTTTTATAGATACCCATATATATATATATATATGTATGTATGTATGTATGTATGTATGTATGTATGTACTAGGTTTTCATTTAATTTAATTATACCTAAAATTGTTATAATATATATATTTTTTTAAATTTGATATTGTGACTCATTTCCATGTCCTCATTTGCTTGATGTTGAAGTTTCCAAATAGCTCCCAAGTATTTTAGAATAGTTCCCAACCCAATTCGGGACATTTTTTCCCATTTCTAGAAATATGAGTTAATCACTTTAGAAAATGTTGGAAGTAGTTCTCAGAAAAAAAAAAACAAAATAGAAGAATAGTTTTCCAAAAAAATATGCAAATTACAGTGGCCATATTTAACCATAAAAGACTACAAAGGCTTGTTTTATCAACCATAGAAATAAAAGACTACAAAAGCAAATAAAATACTACAAATGCATGTTTTATCATCCATAGAAACTATAATAATTGCTAGACAATATTAATGTATCAAAACTAGCTAGGATAATAACAAATAACGTAAGAAACAAAGTATCATGTATATAGTATGAGGAAGTGGAAGCATCCACATGAATGGTCATTTCCTCGCCTGGACTATCTTCAAGAGCAAGGCCTTTTCCACACAGGATAACCACTTATATCCTTCCTAGATGTTTGTCCATGACTTTAAATTTAATTGTAGCTCATCCATCATCAACGTGATCTCATTTCTTACATCAATTTTTTCTTGTAACACTTTGTCCAAGAGAAATTTCAAATTTCAATATAGGTCCACCATGTTACATGTATTGATTATGGTTCCCTCTGGTATAGTAAGTATCCAAAACCTAGTCAACAATCGTAGCTAACACTTCTGAATATGCTTGAATTTCCATGTTGATGGAAATACCATTCTTAACCTAGTGGAGCTCATACTAAATTTCTATGGAGGGTTGTGAATGGAAAATAATTGCTAATGATTGGGTATGAGATTAGGCCTTTGAGATCCCATAAGAAGCATAAATAACAAAGCCCCTGTGTGATTGACCTCATTAACAAGCCTCAGAAATAAACCAATAGAAAGAGGTGAGACAACTCATAGATTAGGAAGGAAGGTGATACCCCACACAACAAACCACAACTCATATACTATGAACAAGATCCACCTCCAACAAAGTAAGGAAATTTACAAAGACTACTCTACACTCCCTTCATAGGACTATGAGATTGGGGGATTTTTTTCAAAATTAACCCCCTCTAAGTGGATAGTGTCCCTGCGGAGGATAAGAAGCATGTGAAGATCTATGTACCAAATTTCAAATTGTAAAGAGAGAAATAAAAACCTTCTTTTCAAGAAACCAATAAACTGTTGAGAAAAACAAAAATTAACCCCCTCTAAGTGGAGAGTGTCCCTGCCGAGGACAAGAAGCATGTGAAGATCTATGTACCAAATTTCAAATTGTAAAGAGAGAAATAAAAACCTTCTTTTCAAGAAACCAATCAACTGTTGAAAAAAACAAAGGAAACTAATACCCTCCACACAGAATGGGAGAAAGTAAAATTGCTTAAATCATTATATACTATTCCACTGAAAATATAAAATCTAGAAAAGGGGTTTTCCACCTTACAAATTCCAGTGTATTGAGCTAAAAAAAGCCACATAAAGAAAAATCCATGCAACTAAAGAAAAACTAACTAAAAAATTTATTACCACCTATAGAACATTTAGTAGGTGTGGGCTGAAAGGAAACCTATGTTTTAATTATCGTTGATATTGTGTTTAAATAAAAAACATATGTCATCTTCATGTTAAATATAAAAAAAAAATCAAACATTCCCTAATAATGAGATAATCTCAATAATATTTGTAATATTTTTATTTTTCATTCATTCTAGAAAAAAAAAATCTCTCTCTCTCTCTCTCTCTCTGTGACGACGTAAATACTCGTCTGCACCATTAGATGAAATTTTAGACAATTGACTATTTTTAGGGCATTAGATTAATAATTAATAGTTAAGAAAAATAATAATAACTAGAATGAAAGCTTAACGGTTTCTTAATGATAAGTTAAAAGAACAACCAAACTAAAAAGTAATAATAATAATAAGGCATATATATAAAAATACAGAGAAAAGTGAGAAATAGCTCTTGAAATTTGTATCTCCAGCAGTGCAAATGGCTGGAAAGTAAGAGGGGTCATGTATATTAATGAACATATATAAAACCAACCATAGGTGTAACCAAGCACGTCTGGACACAACTCTCTTGGTGGAGTATACCAAATGTCATTCCAGACCTTGCCTGCTTTCTGTTTATTATTTTTATTATTTACTAATCCACAATATTCCCGAAAATGAATGAGAATTGTAAACCTATCCCTGTATTTAGACCATTCTTTTGTGCTTCATTAAGGCCTTATTGCTAGTTGTTCCTTCATTCTGTGGAGCAGTATTTAATTGACCAACAAATTACGTCTTCAATTTTATTATAGCAGTATAGAAATTTAAATTCCATTAGACTACAACTTTTTTATTGCAATATATTCATACATATTTTACATTTATGGAAATATATTTATACACGTTTTGCATTTAAGTTTCAGAATAGGGCTTTTGCATTTATTTAATAGTCTACCGAATTACCCCATACATTATTAATTGTTGTTCTTGTTTATAGACCTTACGAACTTACACAATGGAAGTTTCGAGCCGACATATGTCTCATCTTTGTCGATAGTTTCATCTTGGCATACGTTGTAGATTCAAAATTTTTGCCACTTAAAATTTTCACAAATGGCTAGGGAGAGATAGGAGCTGTACTCTATTTTAGAATTGATTATTAAGAATATTTTAAAATAAAAGAGTAAAGTTAAAAAATATGCTATTTCATTATTATGAGTAATGTTTGTTTGTGGAAAATACATCTCTATTTAATATTTTTTTTGTGTTTTAATTTAAATATATTATTAATAATTTTAAATTAGAAAAAGGAAAAAATAAAGTTAAATGGTTTGTTTTTAAATAATGTTGTGTGTAATTTTTTTATTCTTTCTGAGAAACATGATACTATTGAGAGATGTGTGGATCTTTTATAATATTATTTTATTTTTTATAACTTCTATAATATTCATGACTTTTGGATTGATGTAAATGGTAAAAATTATAATGATTAAATAAAACATGACACTATTAGAAGATGTGTTGACTTTTTATCATATTATTTTATTTTTAATAACTTCTACAATATTCATGATTTTTGGATTGATATAAATGATAAAAATTATAATTCAAATAAAACTCAATATAAATATAAGATAAAAATAAAATAATTTTTTTTATTATAAAAATTACTTGAAATATTAAAAGATAAATATATCTTCATATTATTTGATATATACATTGAAAATTTTAATTAGTAAATATATTTTTCTTACCAATATCTAATTATTATTTTAAATGTTTTTTTTATTATAATTAAATTTATTAATATAAAAAATTATATCATATTTCAAATATTGATTAATTTTTATAATTTAGGAATTGTTTTTAATGCTATTTTTTCTAGTTTTTGTTAGATTTTTTGGGAGAAATCCAATGCAAACATTTGAGGTGAAATTTTGATTTTCTTTATTTAAACTAGTTTTTTGAATGCATATATGGATTCAGCACCATAAAAAACCCCTAGGGCACTTCGATTTTGCAAAGTTTACCCATCAAACTTGTGATTTCAATGTTTACCATCAAACTTGTGATTTCAATGAATTTGTGCCATCTGAAAACTTTTCAAAAAATAAGACAACTAGTATAATTTATAATACTTTTAATTAAAATATATAGTGATAAAAACTTACCAAAATATATTTGTTGAACTCCATAGTGATAAAAAGTTACCAAAATATTTTTGTTGAACTCCTCTCTTCCAGCTCTCATGGCCTCTTTTAATAAAAGTAACTCTTATTTTTAATAGATATTTGATATTTGTACATAATACTCTTTTTGTACTTACCAATACCATAATTTTATTTTATTTTTTATAGCTTCTACAATATTCATAATTTTTGGATTGATGTAAATGGTAAAAACTATAATTAAAATAACAAATTGATTAAATAATATTTTTTCTCAATATAAATGTAAAATAAAAATAAAATAAATTTATTATTATAAAAATTAATTTAAATATTAAAAGATAAATATATCTCCATATTATTTGATATATACATTGAAAATTTTAATTAGTAAATATATTTTCCTTATCATTATCTAATTATTATTTTAAATGTTTTTTATTATAATTAATTGTATTAATATAAAAGAATCATATCATATTTCAAATATTAATTAATTTTTATAATTTCGGAATTGTTTTTAATGGGATTTTATTGAGTTTTTGTTGGATTTTTGCTAGGAATCTAGTGGATTTTTTTTTAAAGGTGAAATCTTGATTTGTGTTATTTAAATTGGTTTTTTGACAGCATATGAAAAAAAGTGAAATCTTGATTTGTGTTATTTAAACTGTTTTTTTTTACAGCATATGAAAAACCCCTAGGGCCAGGGCACTTAGATTGTGCAAAGTTTAATCATGAAACTTGTGATTTCAATGAATATGTGCAGGAATTTAGACAAATTAGATTGGAAAAATAAATCATAAAACAAATTAGATTGGAAAAATAAATCAGAAAACTTAGAAAAATCTTTTGTTGAACTCCTCTCTTTCCGCTCCCATTACATCTTTTAATAAAAGTAACGCTTATTATAGATATTTGATATTTGTACATAATACTCTTTTTTGTATTTATCAATACCTATAACCTCAGTTATCTCACATACCATGTCTAATGTTATTATTATGAAATATGTGTATATACAAATATATTTTTGTGTAGTAACTAAATGCAAAAAAATTCAAGTACACTACTACCGATTGAATTCCACCACCAATTTAATAGAGAGAAAAATACTGTACCATTATTGTGTTCACAATAAATACCATTTTTGGTGATATGTATTTGTGAATTTTATTATAATTGATTTTATTAATATAAAAAATTATATCATATTTCAAATATTAATTAATTTTTATAGTTTATAATACTTTTAATTAAAATATATAGTGATAAAAACTTACCAAAATATTTTGTTGAGCTCCTCTATTCTTACTCACATTGCATATTTTAATAAAAGTTGCTGTTATTTTTAATAGATATTTGATATTTGTACATAATACTCTTTTTTGTACTTACCAATACTTATAACCTCAGTTTAACCTCAATTATCTCACATACCCTTTTCAATGTTATTATTATCAAACATGTGTATATACAAATATAATTTTGTGTAGTAACCAAATGCAAAAAATTCAAGTACACCACTACCAATTGAATAGAGAGAAACACACTTTGACTTGAAATTGCACTGTAAATAATTTCTTTTTCTAGAAACTACACCCTATAGCCCTAAAATGGCATGTGGATTTCCAATGTTATCATTTATATTGGGAAAGCATAATGCCCCATATCACCTATAAGAATGGTTTAGATAGTGGAGAAGATTTGTAGGTGATATTGAAAGACCATATCTTCTACATAAGTGATGATTGTACCCATGAAATTCTTTATATACAAAAGTTGTTGATATTTGCATTAGTTAGATATTTGCAAAGGTTATTTTGAAAATTCATTTATATTTCAAAGGCTCTATCTTTTTTCTTTTGGGGTGCCTCATATATGGTTCTATGACATGAAAAAATAAGACAACAATGAGATTGTTGTGCACATAAAAAATTTGGAAGAGATGAAGTTTACAATATCTAGTTTCTTTGTGATGTTTAAGCTATAGTTAAATATTATACAGTAGTGATGGAAGAGTAGATAACATGGTAAATATGAGTGAAGATGATTTTATGAGGTGAATGAGGTGGGGCTCATGGAGTACCATTATTTTGTTCACAATAACCATATTGAGAATCGATCTCTATCATGGGTGATACCATATTGGGTGATAGGTATTTGTGAATTAATTCTTATATTTGTTTTATTGTTTTTTTTTTCTATTTCATATTGAAATATATTTTTATTATCGATAAATTTTTTAATGTTATTTAATAATTTTATGTGTAACATAATTTATATGATAAAGTTTTTTTTAACATCTATGACGTCATTTATTGGAATTGAATTAGAATTATGAGAATTCAATTTCTTCCTTTGAACCACCCAGCATACCCCAATTGACGATTTATATGATTTTATTAGATTTTTATGTAAGCTAAAAATTATTTAGTAAGGGATTGAAGAAAATGTTAGATGTCAATTTTAAATTAAAAATAAAAGGAATTAAACAATATTTTATGTTAAATATGAAATATATCATGATATTTTATTTTTTTTGAATTAAAATATTAACATAATTGTAACATTCATCAACTCAACAATGTATTAAAAAAAAAAAAAAAAAAAAAAATAAATAAATAAATAAATATTGTTCACCTTGTTTTACATATCGTAACTTATATTGTTATTTCATGTCACAACATAATATGTTTTTGTCACATTTCAACATATAAACATCATGCAGTAAATCCCATACTTAAAATTTATACTACTGATCTACTATATGATATATATTCTAAACTCTAATGTTTATTCTTTACGTAAGATTTTGTAACATATATAAACTAGATGCAATCCGGCCAAGTCACCATGGCACATAATTGACAGTACTTACACTTGGCTACAGAATTTATTATTTTGTATTTCATGAGACAAGGTTATTGCCAAGTCTATCTGCTTACCCCTGATTGCGGTACTTCACATTAACCTCATTTAATTCCTCCAGCGGATCTCTCGTACCACACTACTCCTTTGGATCTGTGTTATGACAGCTGGGTAACCTTGCATCGAAGGATGAGTTTGGTATCTACGGCTATAGTTTCTCCCTCCAATTTGACTTATCTTATTAACCCTAAACCATAACAGTTTCACTCATTTTCGCGAGGTTTGCTAGGGTTTAGCAACTCTGCAACTCAACTCTTTTGCCTTCACTATTCGTGGTACTTATAATATCGAAATACAGGTATTCGTGGCTTTCAATCTAGACCGAGGGTGTTATGACAAGCTGGCTACACCATTCGTCCATGTTCGTTCTTCTTTTCGTTGCTCTCAGAGTTTCTGCCTTCATGAACAATAGGTTTAAGGGTTGAGGTTGTGTTCAAATGGATTCCTTCCAAGTTCAAATGGGAATCTTTCATCCACAGGCTATGCTCCGCAACCTCGCTGAGTTTCCTTACCTGTTCTGGGTCAAACATTCTCAAGTTCTCTGCTGTTCTAGATTTCATCGCCGGAATTCCATTCAATCTTTTTCGCCACCAGGAGCAGAGGTAAATTTCTCCTTTACTACGTCTGCAAATTTTTTTTCTACATTTATTAATCTTCTTTCCTTTTCTTAGTTGTTGTTCACATTTTTTAACCCTACACCTATCTGATGTAGGGTATTATCTATTTTTGGCACCAGTTTGTTATAGGTAATGAATTATAGTTTTACCCTAGCCGTTAAAAGAACTTATCTCTTTTTTTTTCTTAAATATTTAGCATCTAGAGTTATTATCTATCTTCAGCTATGATATTTCTGGCGCAGGTATGATTGTCTCATGACTGACTATCTTGTCCATTCGGTACCACTATGGCATAGTCCATCATTTAAAAATTTCTCATCAGTTATAGTGAATTCCTATTACAGGTACCGTGAATGGCTTCCACTCTGATTTCACCTTACTCTTCGCGTTCATGTGTCAAATTCCAGTATAAATACTTTTTTATTGTATTCTTGAAGTTCTGGGTTTATAAATATCTGTATATGGGTTCATTCACATAAATTCAAACTCCACTACCAGAGTCAAAAGCTCATTCATAAGTATTAGACAGAGTAATTATTCTTAGTTTATCATTTTTGTTCAAATCCCTTTGAAGGCTCTGTAATAATTTCAAGGTTTTTACTCAAGTACTTCTTCATAGCAGAATATTTGTATATCCTGCAGCTTTAATCCTCTTCTTTACTAGCTCGAGGATATTATCATATCTGTACACTTGTTTCTTCCGAATTATTATTTGAACAATATGCATATTGAAATTTTTGTACACATGATTGGTTATAGTTTGTGATTTACAATTATCAGGTTTTTTCCTCCAGTCCGTTTATAGTATTTTTTTTGTTCGCTGGGACAATAGCCTAAGTACTGGAGTCTCTATGCTTTGGAATTCAGGTAGATTCCTATTAGCAATACATATATGAATTCCTTTCCTATTTTCTTGTTTAAAACAAAGTTAATGTTTCACCAAGATTTCCCAGTTTATCTTACATTCATGATATATATGTACTAATGGTTAATAAAACCCAGTCTTTGGGCTAATTGTACTTTTTTTTCTATGTTGTATTGCTAATTTTTGTTGTAGAACATAATACTTCTTTTGCCCATAGTTTAATAGGACAGACAAGAATTTGTACTGACCATAGTGTGGAATTTTCGCATTTAAGTAAAACATTCTAGAATATGATATCCTATGTTCTTATTGCTTGTAGAGTTTTCTTTTTAAAATACTGTAAATAATAACTAGAATTATTTAGCAGCTTAATACAGTATTCTTCCTACTTCAAACTGAAGATATTCCTCAATAGTTTTCAACCATATTTATTCATACTATATATAACACAGTAATTTCTTACTAAGTACATATTATTAAGAAATAAATCTAGCATTTTGTACAGTAGCATTTTCCTTTTTCTAACTGTAGACTTTTCATGTAATTCTTTCTTTAAACAACAATTTCCAGAATTTACTTCTCTAATCAACAACATAATTTTAATTATCTGTAATTGACTGTGGTTGTCCTCCCTACCATGTATGAGGAAATTACATCCCCATACCCCCCGTGCTCCAATTCTGAGCCAAGTAGAAAGAAACAATGCTCAGAAGGGATCTCAGGACTCCGATCCAATCCACTTTCTAGAAGTTTATAGGATAGTTGAGAGGATTTTCCACTGGATTCCACCAGCTCGGGAATTCAATCTCTCTCTCCTTTATTCACTTTTCAACACATAAGTCAGAACCCCTCCTCCTCACAGGGATCTTGCCTTTATACTCAGAGGAAGAGTAACTGACCAAAATTGTTTCCCTTCAACTACTTCTCAGTTGGAATAAATTATTTTTACCATCAGTCTTTCACTTATGGAACAAACTCCATAACTAATTTCATTTAATAAAATTTAATCTCTGTTCATAATATATTGTTTTAAAAAATAATAACAACAAATGTCTTAAAGTCTTAACAATAAACTTAATCATTAGTTAGAATTTCAGACAGCTGTTAGAGCTTCCCCCCTTGGAAGTGAACACCATCCTCGGTGTTCTCATTATGTTCCAGCAAATAGTTCTGGATACGCTTCCCGAACAAAGCCTTCATCCTCCCAAGTAGCTTCATTCGGGCCAAAGTGCTTCCATTGCACCTTAACCTGGGTGGTGGCTCACCTTCAGAGCATGATTTCTCTCTGGTCGATTATACATTGAGGCTCAATCACAAACTCGTCGTCCAGTTCGACCTGCAATTCAACAAATTTGAATTAGGTTCCTTGTATATTTAGCATTTTAATCAAGTGTGGTAGTTATGCTCTACCTGAATATTCTGCCAGTGAATTATATGCTTTGGAACGTGTATGTACCATTTTAATAACGATACATGAAATACGTTTTGCACTCGATGTGACTGGGAAAATCCAATCGGTAAGCTACAGGTCCCACCCTTTCTAATATTTGGAAAGGCCTGCAGAACTTGGGAGCCAACTTGGCACAAGAGGCCCACCTCAAAGTGTTTTTCTTTTGCTTGATCCTTACGTACATGTGATCTCCCACCTCAAAATCATGATAAATCCTTTTTTTATCAGCATACACTTTTTTTCTATCCTGAGCTGCCTTCAGATTATGTCGAATCTTCTTTACTTCTGTCTCCATTTCAGATAGCATTTCCAGTCCAAGCATCAACTTGGTTTCTAGGCTACTCCAATTAATAGGAGTTCTGCATTGTCGTCTGTATAAAGCTTCGAACAGACTCATCTTAAGGTACTCTTGGTATCTGTTATTGACGAAACTCCACTAGGTGCAGATATTCTTCCCACCTAGTTGGCTGATGCATTACATGCATATGTAACATATCCTCTAGGATCTGATTTACTCGCTCCGTTTTTCCATCCGTATGTGGATGGTAAGTAGTGCTGAAATTAATTTGAGTTCCCAATCTTGTAAATAACGTCTTCCAGAATGTTGAAATAAACTTCACATCCCTACTATATATGACAATCTTTGGGATACCATGTAGTCACAAAGATCTCATGCATAAATATGTCTGCTATCTGCACCATTTTATAAGTGGACTGCGCTGGTATAAAGTGTGTTGATTTACTTAATCGATCCACCGCTACCATTATGGAGTCATTATTTTTCCTTGACCTGGATAATCTAGTGATAAAGTCTAAGGATATCACTTCCCACTTCCTCTCAAGTACCGGTATAGGGTGCATCATCCCAGCTGGGTGACGGTGTTCCTCCTTCACTTGCTGGCACTCTAAACATTTGTTCAGATATTCTGCAATATCTTTCTCATACCTGGCCAGAAATAATTTTTCCTTATTACTGTTAACATCTTTTGATACGCGGGATGTCCAGAGTAGTTACTTCGGTGATGCTCATTTAGAATCAAATCCTTCAATTCCAATCAATTTGGAATAAAAATCCTTTCTTTAAAAGTTAGAAGCCCATCTTGATTAATTTCGTAATCAATGGATTTTCCTTGTTTTCTGAACTCTTCTGCTTACTACCACATAAACTGGTTTTCAAGATCTTTCTCAGTTTCCACTTTTATCTGCTCCAAAAATCTTCACTCAACATCATTATAGTATAGCTCATAAACATTATGCAATTTTATACTTAACTCATGAGCTACTCTATTCTCCTTACCCTTCACATGATACATGTCAATGTCAAATTTTGCTCAAGAAGGCATTCCACCTTGCTTGGCAAGAATTAAGGTCAACTTGCTTAAAATAGCTTGTTAAGTTGCTATGATCAATTTTGAGTACAAATATTTTTTCAAGCAAGTAGTGCCTCCATACACGGAGTGCATGCGCTACTGTTGTCAGCTCCAAATCATAAGCTGAGTACCACTGCTCATGCTCCTTTAATTTTCGTGATTCGTAAGCAACTACTTTACCCTCTTATGACAGAATTTCCCCTACTCCTTATTTGCATGCATCTGTGCAAACTTCAAACTCTTTATTAGGATCAGCTACCCTTAATACTGGAGATGTAGTCAATAACTGCTTCAGCTTTTCAAAGCTATCCTGACATTCCTTTGTCCATTTAAGTATTTTTCCTTTTCTTTGTAAGGAAGTAATTGGAAAGGAAATTTTTGAAAAACCTTCAATAAACTACCGATAATAACCGGCTAGCCCCATAAAAGATCAGATATCTACCACACTTTGGGGTACTTTCCATTCCATAATCATTTTGATTTTCTTTGGGTCAAATGTAATACCCTCAATAGAAATTACGTGACTATGGTATTGTATTTATTCCTTGAAGAAATCACACTTCCTGAACTTAGCGTACAACTGATGCTTCCTTAGCATTTCAAGCACTATCCGTAAATGCTCTTTATGTTCTTCCACATTTTTGGAATAAAATAAAATGTCGTCGATAAATACCAATACAAAATTATCTAGAAAAGGGTGAAATATACCATGCATCAGCCTCATAAATGTTGTTGGTGCATTCGTTAGTCCGAAAGGTAGCACTACAAACTCGTAATGTTCGTACCTTGTACGAAAGGCAGTTTTATGTATGTCTTCATCCTTTATCCGAATCTCGTGGTATCCAGACCTTAGATCTATCTTTGAAAATATTGTTTCTCCTTTCACTTGATCAAACAGATCATCAATTTTTGGTAGAAGATATCTATTTTTAACATTCAACTTATTAAGCTGGTGGTAATCCATGCACATTCACATGGTTCCGTCTTTCTTCTTCACAAACACAGGTGCGCCCCAAGGGGATACACTTGGTCAGATGTACCCTTTATCCAATAATTCCTGTAACTGCATCTTTAGTTCGGTTAACTCAGGTACACTCATTTTATATGGTGTTCTTGAAATGGGTGATGCTCCAGGTATCAATTCTATGGTAAAATCAATGTCTCTTCTGGGTGTCAAGCTTGGTATTTCCTCTAGAAATACGTCCATAAACTCTTGCACTATTGGAATATTTTCCATCATTGGAGTCTTTTCTTTGGAATTTGTAAAGCCCACTTGGATGGCATATAACCGACATCATTTCCTCATGCACTTACCCATTTGAGATGCTATAATTGGACGCAGCTGTAGAGGTTTCTTTATACCTTGAATTTCTTTGCGGGTTCCATCTTGCATTCTATAGTAGATGATATTTTATTTATATTATACTAATGTTCAGTGATTTTCCAACCAATCCATACCAAGTAGCACATCATAAGAACCCAAGGGTAATATATTCAGATCCATAGTTAGCTATTGTTCACTAATTTCTAGTGCACAGTTCGGAATTTTAGCATTAACTTTCCTCTTGGCTCTAGTGGCTAGCTGTACCAGCCATGGAGTTCTGAATTTTTGACTCTACAATTTACAATTCTCTACCACTTTTGGACTTAGATAGCTTAAACCTGCACCTGGGTCTACCAAAATAGAAACAGGTTGAGATAAAAATTTATCTTCCATCTCTGTCATTGTTGGCTGGTAGTCCACCTGCTGATCTTCCAGTGCTGCATTTATTCTGGGTATATTTCTGGCTACATCTCCCACAGTTGAGGCCTCCTGTAGGTTAGTAACCGTCTCGCTTCTTCCTCGTTGTAGACAATTTCTGTACTAGTGTGCCTCACCACACCCCCAACACTATAAAGGTGGCTTCTGGTTTTGGGTTTGTTCTGGTTTGTTGGAAGCTTCTGTGGGTTTATCTTTTGCAGGCCATCTTATTCCTTAATGATTCCTTCCAAACTGTTTGCTAACTGAGCTTCTGGTAGCACTCTTGAAATTGCTGGTTCTATTTTTCTTGAAACCAAAACTGCCCTTATGTTCTTTCTTCATCTGCCAATTTTTGCCCAGCTCCCCTTTCTCTTTAGCTTGCTGGTAACACATTCTGGCTTTTCTAATTTCCTTGTACATAGTTTTAGTATTCACAAACTCAATACGCTCCTTCATATGAGTCGGAAAACTACTCAGGAACTGTTGTACTTTAGCCTTTTCATCTCTTAAATAAGGAACATAATGAAGTAAGGAGGTAAAATTGGTGATGTATTCATCCATCGTCATTTGTCCTAGCTTTAAATCATGAAACTCCCTAGATTTTTCATCATAGAAGCGGTCAGTTAAGTATTTATCTTTAAAATACTGCTGGAACGAATCCCAAGTCACATCCTGGTCATCTATACTGTGGACGTTTTTCACCTCCTCCCACCATAATGTGGCTTTATCCCTTAACTGATAAATAGACAATCTGACTTTAAGATTCTGCTATATTCATACACTTGAAAATACTTGTTCATATTTATCAGCCAATCCTCAGCTACTTTCTCCTCTACTCCATCAAACATAGGAGGCTTTATTTTTCAAAATTCCCCTTGTAGCTCCACCTTCTGTCGCTTAACTTCTTTTTTATTTGATACATTATCTGACTCAACTTCATTGTAGTTTTTATTTCTGCTACCTCACTGAGACTAAATTTTTTCCATTCTGTCAGTGTCATGGTCTCTTGTCTATTTCTCATTTCCTTCTTGAAACTCTCTATCAGTACTTGGCTTCTCATTTCCTTGATTCTGTTTGTCTGAGGGGATTTTTAATATCCTCTCATGTTCTTGCATCAAACGCGCATTATCATTTCGCGTCCTCTCCATTTCCTCTTGTAACTTATGTACTTTATTTAAGAGGATGTTGATTTGGTGCTGCTGCTCCTCCAATAGCCTACTGGTTTGTTGGTGCTGATCCAAACTCAGCTGCACACACATATCTAGATTAATCTCTGAGTGGGGTTGGGTTTCCCCGGTGTTCTCGGGTGGCACGTGTTTGACCCCTTCTCATATTGTCTCATGTTATAATTCTCTTCTTTCTCTGTGCATCAGTTTATACACAATTTAAAAAAGTTAGTTGACCCATAGGGTCACAACGTTACAACGCTACTCTGATACCACTTGTAACATTCATCAACTCAACATTATAAAAATAAAAATAAAAAATGATTGTTCACCTTGTTTTACATATCGTAACTTATATTGTTACTTCATGTCACAACATAATATGTTTTTGTCACATTTCAACATATAAACATCATGAAGTAAATCCCATACTCAAACTTTATACTATCGATCTACTATATGATATAAATTCTAAAATCTAATGTTTATTCTTTGCGTAAGATTTTGTAACATATATAAACTATATGCAGTTCAGCTAAGTCACCACAGTACATAATTGGTAGTACTTACACCTGGCTATAGACTTTGTTACTTTGGATAAGGTTACTGCTAAGTCTATCTACTTACCCCTGATTGAGGTGCTTCGCATTAACCTCATTTAATTCATCCAACGGATCTCTCGTACCACACTACTCCTTTTGATCTATGTTATAACAGCTGGGTAATCTTGCATCGAAGGATGAGTTTGGTATCTATGGCTATAGTTTCTCCCTCCAATTCGACTTATCTTCTTAACCCTAAACACTAACTGTTTCGCTCATTTTCACGAAGTTTGCTGGGGTTTAGAAGCCTTACAACTCAACCCTCTTTCCTTCACTGTTCGTGTCTCCTTATAATATTGAAATATAGGTATTTGTGGCTTGCAATATACACCTAGGGTGTCATGACAAGCCGACTACAACATTCCTCCATGTTCGTTCTTCTTTTTGTTGCTCTCAGAGTTGCTACCTTCATGAACAATAGGTTTAAGGGTTGAGGTTGTGTTCGAATGGATTCCTTCCAAGTTCAAATGGGAATCTTTCATCCTCAAGCTATGCTCCGTAGCCTCACTGAGTTTCCTTATCGGTTCTGGGTCAAACATTCTCAGGTTCTATGTTGTTCCAGATTTCATCGCCGGAATGTTGTTCAATCTTTTCTGCCACCAAGAGGAGAGGTAAATTTCTCCTTTGCTATGTCTGCAATTTGTTTTTATACATTTATTAATCTTCTTTCCTCTTCTCAGTTACTATCTGCATATTTTAACACCACACCTATCTGTTGCAGGGTATTATCTGTTTTTGGCACCAGTTTGTTACAGGTAATGAATTATAGTTTTACCCTAGCCGTTAAAAGAACTTATCTCTTTTTTTTCTTAAATATTTAGCATCCAGAGTTATTATCTAATATTCAGCTATGATATTTCTAGCTCAGGTATGATTGTCTCATGACTGTCTATCTTGTCCATTCGGTACCACTATGGCATACTCCATCATTTAACAATTTCTCATTAGTTACAGTGAATTCCTATTACACGTACCGTGAATGGCTTCCACTTCGATTTCTCTTAGCCTTCGTATTCATGTGTTAAATTCTAGTATAAATACTTCTTTATTGTATTCTCGAAGTTTTTGGTTTATAAATATCTCTATATGGATTCATTCACATGTATTCGAATTCCACTAGTAGAGTGAAAAGCTCATTCATAAGTATAGGACATAGTAATTATTATCAGTTTATCATTTTTGTTTAAATCCCATTGAGGGCTCTGTAATAATTTGAGTGTTTTTACTCAAGTACTTCTTCATAGCACAATATTTGTATTTATTATAGTTTTAATCCTTTTCTTTACCAAATCGAGGATATTATCATATCTGTACACTTGTTTTTTTGAATTATTATTCAAACAGTATGCATATTGAAGTTTTTGTACAAATTATTGGTTATAGTTTGTAATTTACAATTATTAGGGATTTCTAATTTCACTGTAATGTATTAGCTGCTACTTAGGTAGCTCTGTTGTGATTATGTGTAGAATGTTTAAGTCGACTGGACCGACTTTTCCTCTAGTCCATGTATAGTCTTTTTGTTTGTTTGTTGGGACAATAGCATAAGTACCGAAGTCTATGTGCTCTAAAATTCAAGTAGATTCCTATTAGAAATACATATATGAATTCCTTTCCTATTTTCTTGTTTACAACAAAGTTAATGTTTCACCAAGATTGCCCAGTTTATCTTACATTCAAGATATATATGTACCAATGGTTAATAAAACCCAGTCTTTGGGCTAATTGTACTTTTTTTTCTATGTTGTATTGATAATTTTTGTTGTAGAACATAATACTTATTTTACCCATAGTTTAATAGGACAGAAAAGAATTTGTACCGAGCATAGTGTGGAATTTTTGCATTTAAGTAAAACATTCTAGAATATGATATCCTCAGTTCTTATTTCCTGTAGAGTTTTCTTTTTAAAATACTGTAAATAATAACTAGAATTATTTAGCAGCTTAATATAGTATTCTTCCTACTTCAAACTAAAGATATTCCTCAATAGTTTTCAACCATATTTATTCATACTATATATAACACAGTAATTTCTTACTAAGTACATAGTATTAAGAAATAAATCTAGCAGTTTGTACAGTAGCATTTTCCTTTTTCTAACTGTAGAGTTTTCATGTAATTCTTTCTTTAAACAACAATTTCTAGAATTTAATTCTCTAATCAACAACATAATTTTACTTTTTTGCAATTTAATGTGGTTGTCCTCCCTACCATGTATGAGGCTTACGTCCTCATACCCCTCGTGCTCCACTCCTGATCCAAGTAGAAAGAAACAGTGCTCGGTAGGGATCTCAGGACTCCGGTCCAATCCACCTTCCACAAGTTTATAGGATAGATGAGAGGATTTTCCACTGGATTCCACCAGCTCGGGAATTTAATCTCTCTCTCATTTCTTCACTTTTCAACACACAAGTCAGAACCCCTCTTCCTCATAGGGATCTTGCTTTTATCCACAGAAGAAGAGTAACTGACCAAAAGTGTTTCCCTTCAACTACTTCTCAATTGGAATAGATTATTTTTACCATCAGCCTTTCACTTATGGAACCAACTCCATAACTAATTTCATTTAATCAAATTTAATCTTTGTTCATAATATATTATTTAAAAAAATAATAACAGCAAATGTCTTAAAGTCTTAATAATAAACTTAATCATTAGTTATCATTTAAGCCAACTGTTAGAATAATTGGTAATGTGGACATGTGTGAGAAACTCTTTTGATTCTTTAGTATTTTGAGAATTGTCCAACACCCATTTTACTATAAAGATCATAAAAAAATAATTATAACCTCAATATTACAAATATCTATACAAATATATTTATTATTATTATTTCTACCCTAAAATAAATAACTAAATATAATAGCATTTCACATACATCTCTTTAACATAGGATGAGGCCACATGCGGTCCCTATTCTCCTACAACATGGCAGGATAATTTTTGTCCCTTTAGTACACCCCAATTACTAGATATTATTTATAGGGAAGATTTATAAAATAGTATTAAAAAAAAAGAAAATAGAGGGTATAGTTATCTCTTTGTTGTTAATCTCCATTTTTTCACTTTTTATTAAAATGTGAACTTTTAAATTTCTCCCAACAATGGCAGTTTCTCCAACACTTTTGAATTTCACTCTTTCGAGTGTATTTAGAAGGAGGTCCATAGGCTCTCCAAAGAGAAAGAGAGCAAGAGATGAATCCCTTATTGTCATGCTATAATTGGGAGAGAAAGGAAAAAACTACAACCTTATAATTTGGTGAATCTTTAACTTTATACTTACCCTTTTAACTTTTATCTTCTCAAACTTTAACTTTTATCATTTCTATAATATCTCATTTTCTTTTTCCAATACATTAATTGAGATAAATTAAAAGAATTATAATTATAATTCTAAACATATGAGAAAAAATTCCCTATATTTTAAGTATAATATAATTTTTTTATAAATCTAACCCTTTGAAACTTTAAACTATCCTTTTTCTTTCCAATACATTAATTTGGATCAATTAAAGTCATTGAAATTGCATTTTTTAAAAATATAAGATAATTGTTAATATGAATATAATCTTTTGAAACACTTCCAAAGGAAAACAGAGGAGGATGAAGAAGTCTCTAGCAATGCACTTGGGCTTGAACATGAACTTTGATATAGATCATAGCTTGTTTCTATAGATGTTGGAGAAACCAAATCGAAAAAGAACTATATCTTGAGAATGCATCCTCTAATATTGCCTACTAATTTATTTATGTTTTTGATAAGGAATGTCTCAAGAGGAATGGGAGATCTTAAGACCGAGAAACCATGAAGGGGAGAGATGGATTAACAAGGAATATTTGGAGTGTAGCACTAGTGCGTTGTGAATGGAAGATTATGTAGGGAAGGAAAACAATGTCAAATTTGATTAGAGTGGGCCTAGAAATGAGTATTGGTGTTTAAATTAAAATCACTGTAAATACTCAGCAGGAGATAGATGCAAAAGAACCGATTAAAGTTGTGGTTTTGAAGGGGACACAAAATTTGTACACACTGAAACATGTGCATAAAGAATGAATTCATGCCCATTAAGAATAAATTCACAACGTAAGTAAGCCATCTTGGATCTGAAGTGAAACTTTTGAAAGAAAAGAAGAAACATTTGAATTTCACTATTCCAAAAGTGGTATGTAAAGAAACTAGCCCTACACATTTAACTGTTGTTCACAAGAAAATCCAACACCATATGGACATAAGTTTTCTTAAATTTATGCATGAGTAAATCATTCCTAGATGTTCCAATGAGGTCCAGGAAAAGTACAACCTCTTGGACATAAGGTTTCCTCCTAAACATGACTAGAGGAAGAAGAAAATAATTGTTTCATAGCTCAAGGAGCATATCTAGAAAATTGAAGAAATACTTGATAATACAGAGGAAAAGAAATAGGCCGAAGATTATACATCAGGTATGGAAAATGGCCAGAATGCAACTTAATATGAATTTAAAGAAGTTCATGTTTCTAATGAACATCAGAGAAGAGGGGAGGGATCTCTGATTTTTCCAACATTAAAGGATCCCTTGTTAGGAATTCTTATGCTTGTTTATGAAAAGAAACATATGAAACATAACCCATCAGATATATAAGAGATGTGGTGGCAAGATACAATTGAATTTGCAAAACCTATTTTTTCTAGTCAACATGACATAAATAGGGGAAAATTTATTAATTGTGCACATTTAAAGGGGCTAATGACAATTGTTTGTATGAAATTCAAGTATACATAATAAAGGAGACATGGTGAGAAAAATATTCCAACCTTGCAACAAGCCCTAAAAAGGCATAATGCCGAATGTGTGGAATCCATTTTCCTTGGTACACATGAGAAGTGCCGTGAAAAATCATGGAATTTGGAAAATGTCAAGAAGCTTGTCTCAAGTTCCATTCATTTAGATCTCAAGTATATGGAAGAAGAAATGTAGGCCAAAGGAGACTTATCAAGAATATACGATTCTTTCGAAGGCATCGATGTTGAAAAGATTATGGAGGACCAAATAGCAGAATTAAAAACAAAAGAGGACTCTTCAAAAAATGGGTTAGTCGAGGATTTTGGAATCCATATGAGCTACATTATCTCACTGATTCAAGCAAGCACTCAAAAAGAGACAGACAATAATGATATAGAGGAAATTTAGTCAGAAACAAGAGAAAGATGAAATTATAGCCCAAGATAGAGCTATGGGAAGAGAAACATTCCAGTTTTAAGTAGGAGTCAGAGTTACATGAGTAGTAGTTCACTCAACATAATTATACACCCCTTATTCTGGAGGAGTAGGAGCCGAGAACGTTCCTACTACCTCATCAGTTGAAGAAGGCCCATATGAGAAAATCAGAAGTGATTCCTTAATGTTATTTTCATTTGAGATTGAGTCACTCTGCTCTTTTTTGTCTAGTAGTCTCTTTACCTCTTCCCTTAAATTCAATGACTCAGAAAATGCTAGACAAAAGACACTTACCTATTTCAATGAGTTGAAAAAAAAGGCATTTCTAAAGGGTCTCTTGGAGACGAATCTATTATTTAAAAGATCAGGAAAGCAGTTTCCTTTCAAAACCAAAATGTACTATCACCAGGGAAGGGAGTTATTACATTTAAAATTTGTTACCATTCTTCTCACTACAAAATTTGATTGTTGCTTTTTATTTGATGGGAAAATAAATGATCTTTAAAAGGCACTATGGTCTTGAATTATGATCCTTAAACAAGTCACTAGATTCCCTGATTACGAGAGGATTTTTTCTTCTTACTTTTGGGTCTCGATGATATTTCTTATTATGACTAAGGAGAAAAGTTCCAAAGTAGTGGAATATTGGTCATTCAAAGAGGAATTATGGTTATATGGTTGTAGATAATTTACTAATATAAATTTATCTTAACTGATATTAATTAAGCATCCCCAAGGGTTAAAAAAGGCCCAAATGTCCCTTATCCATAAAAATTGATGATTAAGATAACTCTATGCTCTATGTTCAAATGACAGGTGAAGGTGGATATACCATACTTAAGATTCTTAGTAGTCTCTTATGAAGTACAACCTATCATAGTGATAAGTTGTTATGCCATTAAATAATTCTAGCTGTAAAGCAGAGTGAGAGTTCCATGAGTAGTATTAAAGGAATTCAACATTGGGAATGTGATAGAAACAAATCATTTCATCGAAGGGTGAAGTCTTCCCAACTTGGTCATAAAAACCAAGTGCATCCTTCGTGCATAAAAAAAACATGTAGATTTCCTCATATATAGGTCTTGAGTTCTTTGGCCAAAATGTCTCATCCATTATGAAAAAACGCATATTACATGAAATTAATAACAAATAAGTTGTTCCACAACAATTACCAAGATGGATATTTTGATTTGAGGTCCAGTAGTTCAGTAAACATAATTCTCCACTCCTTATTATGGAGGAGTTGTAACCAAAAAAGTTCCTAGTACCTCTTCTTTCATTTATGCTATTCTTTCGTATACTACATAATTATGACGTTTCCTTTGCATCATGTGGTGCAATTGCTAGTATCTACATTCAAGAAACTAAAAACCATATAAAAAAATAAAGTTATTAATCATATATTTTCACTTATAATATTTTGGATGTAGAAGAGTGATTAATGTATTATATGTATATTACTTAGGGAAATAGGTATTTATTGTTACAAGAAAAATAAAGCTAATTTTACTTAGTGAAAAGATTACAACTTTATGAAGAAAAAAAAACATCACATATAGAGAAGAAAAGTTATTTTGGTCTCATACACCAATTTGGTGTGTGGCTTGGTCGTGACCTTAAAATTGGTAATAAAAAAAATACCATTGCATATATAAATTTGCATTTTGCTGTTCATTTTACTTTAAAATAAAAAATATATATACATCATATAGCTTGAGTGGGCCTAATGGTTAAGAGCACATGTTTCCTCCTAAGAGGTCACAAGTTCAAAACTAGAGTGGGGTAGAGTCTGTATGCCTTAGTTGACTTAGCATCCAAATGTCTACTTGGAGGTAGGGGTTTGGTGGCCAAGCCAGACATTCATAACTTTGAGATGTGATTCAGAGCAAGTATATTCATTTACATCTTATTCTCATCCATTTTTTTATGGATGACTGACATTATGGTGGGAAGTAAGTGATCCTAAATATGACATTTACTTAAATATGAGCTATTTTCAAATATCTTAATTTTGGATGCTTTTGTTTGAAAGCTTGGCAGTACAAAATCACTACATAAATATCAAAAGTCATGTATAAATATTGCAATTATATCCATAAATTATGACATAAAATATGTGAGATAGTTATCCATATAAAATTATATTGGACCAAAACTATAATAATTACTTTAAGTTATGATAAAATGAGCAATTTAAAAATTATTATTTTTAATTAAAATTGAAGAATAAATATTTATATTTCAAAAGTAAATATTATAAATAATGTTCATCAGTACTACAAAAAAGAAGCAAATTGACCAAAAAATTTATTTATTTAAGTTTATAAATATTTTAATAATTTACTAAAAAACCTTTGTTGAAAAAGAAAAGAAATATGAAAAATAACTTATAAATAAAGAAAGTGGTAAAATATTTTATTCAATTTTTGAAAAGGCAGGCATGACATACAATGGCAACTTAAACTACTCATAAAATGACATACAATGCAACTTAAACTATACATAAAACAAAAAATAGGGGCACCACATGGCTCCTTGACATTTTCGTCAAAGGCTGTGGACAAAGGACTAATTTGACATTTTGAAAATGACTGTTTTGATATTAACATTTTCCTAAAGGCTGTGGACAAATGAGTAATTTGACATTTTGAAAAGGACTGTTTTGATATATGTATAAGACACTGCCTACAAGCTTACACAGAGGATGTAATTTTTAATTTGGTGCAGATATCTTAGAGGCATGGGAAAATAAATAAGTGATAGGTTAGCTACATGGAGAAATTGTGTTGTAATCAGAAAATGACAAGAAAAGGTTTCAGGCTGTGTGTATTGTTTTATTTTTAATAAAATAAAATTATTTATTTCTGACAAAAAAATTTACAAAGAGAGCAATAATGTTGGAATTTCTGGATAATTCCGAACACACAGAGGAATAAAACAATTCCTCTACTTGCAACACAGAGATAAAATAAAAATTTAAATTGCAGACACAGAAAGAGATGAAATATAGATTCTATTTCATTAAAATAAACTTAAACAATTACAAAACAAGTCTTCCTTCCTTAGAACTATAGTTCTAGATTTACAACAGAATTCACTGGCTGCTGCAAACACATCGCTTCAATTTTTTGTCTCTCTGTCTTTGTCTTTTTTTGTTTCTGCCTTCAGGAAAATTACAATGCTCCGTCTCTACAACACAATGATCTCACGGCATATGTATATTAAACATTACAATATTTATATATATTGTAAATATAAAATATTTACAATATATATTATAACTCTTTTAACCAAAGTAAAAAACATGTACTGCGGTAAAAAAAATTAACCCACGGTAAAAATAAAACATATACAGGAAATGAAAAAAACATTAGCATAAAAATTTTATTCCTTTGAGCTTTCCGGGAGATGCTTGTAAAGTCTTCCTGTGAGTTCCATTACACCTCCAGAACTTCTTTGATTTGTGAAGAGGTGGGTCCATAGATGGATGACGTCAATTCTTCCAGGGGCTGCTTTCCCCTTTGCTCCTCAAGGTTGGTTGTCTCCCCGGAATGGTGTTGTCTTTGTGTTAAATGGAGTTGGTGGGTGTTCAATGCAGTAGTTGAGTGCAGATAAGAACATGGGTGCAGAGACTTGAATGCAAGAGGTTTCGTGTGGATCACAACTGGAGATTTCCGCCACCTTTGTTGTCATTTCCCAAATTCTTACCAGTCTTAAATTCTCGCTGATGTTTGCCGACTTACGATCGCATCAAATTAAATTTTCCATCCTGTTGTTTGTGTGGGAAGTTGGAATTAATATTCCAACACTCCCCCTTAATTTCAACTGCTGGGTTTTCTTACACACCCAGGCATTTCCTTAAATAATTAAATATTTTCTGTGTTAATGGCTTTGTCAAAATATCAGCAAACTGCTCCTCTGTCCTGCAATGTTGCAAAACAATTTCGCCATTATTAACCATTTCTCGTATAGAATTAAATTTAGCATCGATATGCTTTGTTCTTTTATGGAAGACATAATTCTTTGATAGAGCTATCGCTGAGCTGTTATCGCAATAAATTATTGTTCCTTTGTCCTGCTCATGACATAAATCTCTGAGCATTCTTCTCATGCATACTGCTTGGCATGCTGATGTTGTTGCTGCCACATATTCTACCTCCGTTGTTGATAAAGCAACTATTGGTTGCTTCTTGGATTCCCATGAAACGACTCCCGATCCCAAATGAAACACATATCCAGATGTGCTCTTCCTGTCATCTACACTTCCAACCCAATCACTGTGAGTGTAACCTGTCAATTTAAAATTTTCAGATGAGGAGTAGAAAATACCATACCCCTTCGTTCCATTCACATACCTTAGAATCCTCTTGGCTGCCTGCCAATGACTCTCTTTCGGTCTTTCTATAAATATGGAGATTAAAATTACAACGTGCATAATATCCAGCCTAGTTGCAGTCAAATACATGAGGCTGCCAACTATGCTCTTGTACAATGTTGGATCAAAATCCTTGCTGCTGTCTTCTTTTCTTAATTTAAACCCCATGACAGTTGGAGTTACAGCTGCCTTGTTGTTCTGCATGTTGAATCTTTTCAACATTTCTTCAACATATTTTGCTTGGGAAATAAAAATCCCATTTTCATTTTTCTCTACTTCAATTCCAAGAAAATATCTCAAAAAACCCAAATCAATCATTTCAAATTCACTCTTCATGACTGCTTTAAATTCAGCAATGAGAGAAACTTCATTGCCAGTAAAAATTAAATCATCTACATATAAAACAACAATAGGAATCTTACCATCATTTTTGTGGGTTCTCCATCACATTTCTCAAATCCATTTTCTATTAGGTAAGCATCTATTCTGTTGTACCATGCTCTCGGTGCTTGCTTCAGCCCATAAAGAGCTTTCTTCAGCTTGCATAATTTGTGCTCTTGACCTTCAATCTCATAGCCTAGAGGTTGTTCAACATATACCTCTTCTTTCAACACTCCATTCAGGAATGCAGATTTCACATCCATTTGGTAAACCTTCCATTTGTGTTGTGCTGCTATGGACAATACTATTCTCACTGTTTCCATCCTTGCAACTGGTGCAAATGTTTCTTCATAATCTCTTCCTTGTTGCTGCTTGTAGCCTTTGACAACAAGTCTGGCCTTGTGCCTTTCAATCTTGCCTTCAGCATTGCTCTTGGTTTTATAAACCCATTTTAATCCAATCACTTATTTACCTTTAGGGAGATCCACTAACTCCCATGTATTACTCTTCTCTATTGCACCAATTTCTTCATTCATTGCTTCAATCCATTTTTCTTCCTTTATGACATCTTCAAAATGAATTGGGTCATCAACATGACAATACAAAGAAAATAAAGAGTTCATACTGGCATTATCATTTACCTCTCCTTGTTCATAAATATCACTCAGATTTCTGAATCTCGGTCTTCTTGGTGTACTTGGAGTTCCATTTCAACTCGATGGAGTTTCTGTTCCTGGTGGTGTGCTTGAAGAAGCACTTCCTTGATTTCTCAAAGCTATTCTATTTCCAGCTTGTGGTGTGGTTTTTTTTGCTTGCGGTGGTGGAGGAGGAGCCACCGTGGAGGGATTATTTGTTGTTGTCCCTTCCTCTTCTTCTTCATGAGACACACATGTCTTTACATTCACCATTTTCTCTAAGCTTCCATCCCAAGCTTCTTCTTTGATAAACTACACATCTTTGTTGATTATAGCTTTTTTGGTGGATGGATTATAGAGTTTTTATGCTTTGGACTCATCACTATATCCAACAAAGATACATTTCTCCCCCTTACTGTCAAGCTTCTTCCTTAGTTGATCCGAAATGTGTGTATAAGCCACACAACCGAATACTTTCATGTGGGTGACAAACTCCTTTATGCCGCTCCATGCTTCTTCCGGAACTCTGTTCATGACAGTTTTGGTTGGGAATCTATTCAAGATATACGTTGCACAATTTACAGCTTCCGCCCAATATTCATTTGGCAAGTGTTTTTCCTTCAACATACTTCTGACCATGTCCATGATGGTCCTATTCTTCCTTTAAGCAACACCATTTTGCTGAGGTGTGTACCTTGTGGTAAACTGCTTGTGTATGCCATTCTCCCTACAGAAACATAAGAACTCTTTGGAGATGTATTCTCCACCTCTGTCAGTTCTCATCTCTTTGATGTAGTGCCCACTCTACTTCTCAACATGAGTTTTGAAGTGGCAGAACTGTTCAAACACTTCACTCTTCTGTTTCAAGAAATACACCCATGTCTTTCTGGTGTAATCATCTATGAATGTCAAAACATATTTGTTGCTAGATAAAGATGGTGTTTGCATTGGTCCACACAAACCTGAAAGGACAATCTCTAAGGGTGCCTTTGCCCTTATACTCTTCCCTGTTGGAAAGTTTTCTCTGTGTTGTTTTCCCAAGATGCAGCCTTCACAAAGTCTGTCTGGTTTCTCAATCAGTGGCAATCCTTTTACCATTCCCTTTCTGTGAAACAAGTTTAGGACTTCGAAATTGAGATGTCCAAATCTCAAGTGCCATAACCACTTTTCATCTTTCACTTCCTCTTGAAATATTTCTTGTGTTACAGCTGCTACATTTCTTCTTTCCTTCAAGTCTGCTCTGAGCTTGAGAGGAAACATCCTATTGCTTGCCATCTGCACCTATGCAATGACTTTCTTGCTTGGAGGTATGTCCATGATTGTGTACACATCATCTTTAAAAAATACATTGTAGCCATTGTCATTGAGTTTTCTAATGCTCAAAAGATTACATTTCAAGCCAGATACATAATATACATCTGGCACAAACTTCTGTTCTCCATTTCTTGCCAGGATACTGACTTTTCCTTTTCCCTTGACATATATATTACTATTAGTTCCTGTTGTTACTTCAGATTTAACATCTTCATCAATATTGGCAAACATTTCTATGTTTCCAGTCATGTGGTTGCTATAGCCTGAGTCTAAGAACCATACATCATCTTGTATATCTTGTGCTACATTACATGTTAACAACACATTACTCTGGTTCATATTTTCTTTTGCAAAATTAGCATTCTGCCTATTATTCATGTCATTTTGTTTCTTCCTACATTCATTTGCATAATAACCATACTTCTTGCAATAATGACATTGGACTTGGGATTTATCATACCTTTGTCCATGAGCTTGATGTTGGATTGAGCCTTCATTCTGGTTCTGATTGCTGCTCCTTCTGCTTGAACTTGTAGGGTTTTTTCTTCCTCTGTTTTGGCTTCTGCCTCTTCCTCTGTTGTTTTCTCTGCCTTGACCTCTACTTCGGCCAAAAAAAATTTGAGTCTTGAAAGCTTGTTCCAATGAGGAATCTGTTCCTCTGTTCTGTCTGTGTTCATGAGACATTAGGGATGCACTCAGCTCATCCACTGCAAATTGTGAGAGATCCTTTGTCTCTTCTATTGCCACTACTATGGCATCAAATCTTGAAAGTAGACTTCTCAAGATTTTCTCCACAATTCTTTTGTATTCAAGTGTCTCTCCATGAGACCTTATCTGGGTAACCAACCCAATAACTTGTGTGAAGAATGAGTCTATATTTTCTGACTCTTTCATACAGAGAGTTTCAAAATCTCTCCTCAGCATTTGCAACTTTGTTGTCTTCACCTTCTCCATGCTTTGATAGGCTGTTTTGAGAATATCCCAGGCCTCCTTAGACTTTTTTGCTGCTGCAATCCTTGGGAAAATACTCTCATGTACAGATTGAAAAATATAGAAGAGGGATTTGGAGTCCTTCTTCCTATTATCTTTTAACAAATCTCTTTCTGCTGCTGTCAAAGCAGCCAGTGCTGTTGCATCTGTTGGTTCTAGGTAGCCATTCTCAACTAGCTCCCATATGTCCTATGAAGCAAACAAAGCTCTCATAGTGATAGCCCAATATTCATGATTCTTCCTGTTAAACTGTGGAAGTTGGGGATTTTTCAGACTGGTGCCTGCTGCTACCATTGTAACTGTGCAAACCAAAAAATTTCCTTGACTGTGTTTAAAAAAAACAACAAAAAAAAGCTTCCTCTACTGGAGAAATCCACTTCAATAAAATTTCTTTCAACTTCTACAGTGAAGAGCGATCTCTGCTTCTTTCACTGAGTTCCTAGACTAGCTCTGATACCATGTTGGAATTTCTGGATAATTCCAAACACACAGAGGAATAAAACAATTCCTCTACTTTCAACATAGAGATAAAATAAAAATTTAAATTGCAGACATAGAGAGAGATGAAATATAGATTCTATTTCATTAAAATAAACTTAAACAGTTACAAAACAAGTCTTCCTTCCTCAAACTTCCTTCCTCAGAACTACAATTCTGGATTTACAACAGAATTCACTCGCTGCTGCAAACACAACGCTTCAATTTTTTGTCTCTATGTCTTTGTCTTTTTTTGTTTCTGCCTTCGAGAAAATTACAATGCTCTGTCTCTACAATACAATGCTCTCACGGCATATGTATATTAAACATTACAATATTTATATATATTGTAAATATAAAATATTTACAATATATATTATAACTCTTTTAACCAAAGTAAAAAACATGTACCGCGGTAAAAACAATTAACCCACGATAAAAATAAAACATATACGAGAAATAAAAAAAAACATTAGCATAAAAACTTTATTCCTTTGAGCTTTCTGGGAGTTGCTCGTAAAGTCTTCCCGTGAGTTCCCTTACACCTCCGGAACTGCTTTGATTTGTGAAGAGGTGGGTCCATAGATGGATGACGTCAATTCTTCTGGGGCTACTTTCCCCTTTGCTCCTCAAGGTTGGTTGTCCCCCCGGAATGGTGTTTCCTCCACATTAAATGGAGTTTGTGGGTGTTCAATGCGGTAGTTGAGTGCAGATAAGAACATGGGTGCAGAGACTTGAATGCAAGAGGTTTCATGTGGATCAAAACTAAATATTTCCACCACCTTTGCTGTCATTTCCCAAATTCTTATCAGTCTTAAATTCTGGCTGATGTTTGCCGACTTTTGATCCCATCAAATTAAATTTTCCGTCCTACTATTTGTGTGGGCATTTGTAATTAATATTCCAACAAATAAGCCTTTCTTCTCTCTCTCTCTATATATATGGAGAACGTGAACTCACATATATGTAGAAATATGAGAAATAATATATATATGTGGGAGAGGGAGGGGGGAGGCAAGGGTTGAGGGGTGGAATAACATAAAGAGAACGCACTGAACACACAGAATCATTAAAACCCTAGCATTTGAAATCAGACAATTTTCCAATTAGTGGGCGTGGAGGGCCTCCTCACTCGGCTTCACACAAAGATCATGATCTACATCCACAGCGTAGCCAGCAAGAACATGGGCAGCAATGCACTTCATGGTGATTATGAAATTCATATCCCAAGATAGGATACCTGTATTTGTTATCATGCCCAATCCATCTCTGGTCCCAAGACATTAGGATACGTGTATTTGTTACTTCCTTCTTTATGATGCCTATTCCATCTCTCTAGCTTGAACTCCCTCGCACCCTCCCCCACACACTCTCCATTCGGTTCACACCATAAGTCAAACAAAACACCACGTTCCATCGGGAAAAGCCTCATCTTTCAGAGCTCGTACGTAACTGATCGGAACTGGGGGATAAAGCCTTAGGGTTTCCAATCAAACAACTTCTAAATATTTCATGTCCTTGAGCACATTCACATCAAAATTCCATTCATCTCGATATTTCGAATGACTGTGACTGCATTGATCGGAGTGCACAACCTCAAAGAGTTCCATTAATATTATCTTCTACCTCTGGATGCTTGCTCAAAACCCATAAGAACTAGCAAAATGGTGCAAGATAAAGCCTGGAAGCAAAAATTGTGCCAAGGAATAAGCTCTGAATTGACTTATCAGAAGGAGAATGCCCTTCCTCTCCCTCGAGATTGGTAAATCTGTAAAAAATATCAGTACCCAACTCGTTTTCTACAATGTTGTTATTAGCGAGCTCACTCTTTCTAGACTTCACCATCTGGTTTACAGATTCATGGACACTATTCATCTTGTTCAGGCATTTCATCAGTTTACAAACAGGAGGGGGGTGATTAGATTATAAACCCATGCTTCAGTGACTTCCTCAAATGCCTTGTCAAAGGAAGCTACAGGTACTGATCCGTTGTGGTTTCCAAATACCATGAAAGTTGAACTATCAAATGCAAACCCTGAAGATCTACAACCGATTCCTTCCTGCAAGCCTCTTCGAGAACTGGAAGAAGCCTTTCTTGCACCAACTTTTGAGTGAAATTTATTCTGAAATCCCAGAAATTGCTATTGTTCAGTACCATATCAATGGCTCTCCTTTGATGTCCATCGCAAATAACCCATCTCCAAATATATCATAGACACAGTCAGGGGTAGCCCTGGCAAAATTGGCCCAGTTGTTCTCAAGAATGTACGCTAAATTTGGAGGACTAGATGTAATAACATCAAAATTTCTCTGGAAAAGACCAGACATGAAGCTCAGACTCCCATGTATTGCTGATGCCCATTTGATATGGATAAATATCTGTGGATCAGAAAAGCGCTTAGGGTTAGCAGAGGAAATAGAGTAGCCAAGCTGCCAGAATTGATCTCCATTTCCCAAGGGTGAACTAATTGATCCAGCACGCAAAGTAAAAATCTGACTGATACCCTGTGATCAATTTTTGAGATAATTTTGTCTGCAAAAATTTAAATGTGCATGTGCAAGGTTGTTGACAGAATTCCTGTTCCTTCAATTCTCACGCAGGCTACAGTAGTGAAGTTGTCTTGTACCCCTTTCGGTTATATAAAAAAAAAATTAAGGGTACTGATTTCGATGCATTAAATAGATATTTTATATTTGTACTTTTAATAGATATTTGATATTTGTAAATAATTTAATTTTTTATTTTTTTTAAATACCAATATGTATATGATAATGATTGACCGTAACTGATAACAGTTATTTTTAATAAATATTTGATATTTGTATATAATTTTTTTTTATTTACCAATACATATAATGTGAATTATCTCACATATCTTTTTCAATGTTATTATTATTAAATATGTATAATAAAAAATATATTTTTTGTGTAGTAATTAAATGCAAAAAATTCAAGTACTCTATTACTAATTAAATAGAGAGAAACACACTTTGACTTGAAATTGCACTGTAAATAATCTATTTTTCTTGAAACTACACCTTATAACCCTAAAATGGCATGTGCATTTCCAATGTTATCATTTATATTGGGAAAGCACAGTGGCCCATAGCACCATATAGTGGAGAATATTTGTAGGTGATATTGAAAGACCATATATTCTACATAAGTGATGATTGTACCCATGAAATGCTTTATGTACAAAAGTTGTTGATATTTTCATTTGTTCGATATTTGCAAAGGTTAGTTTGAAAATTCATTTATATTTCAATGTCTCTATTTTTGTCTTTTAGGGTGCCTCATATTTAGTTCTATTTTGATTCAAGACATGCAAAAAGAAGACCACAATGAGATTGTTGTGCACATAAAAAAATTCTCCATGTAGGGAAGAGATAAAGTTTACAATATCTAGTTTCTTTGTGATGTTTAAGCCATAGTTAAATATTATACATTAGGGATGGAATAGTAGTTAACATGGTAAATATGAGTGTAGATGATTTTATGAGGTGAATGAGGTGGAGATCATGGAGTACCATTATTGTGTTCACAATAACCATATTGTGAATCGATCTCTATCTTGGGTAATACCATTTTGTGTGATAGGTATTTGTGAATTAATTCTTATATATGTTGTTTGTTTTTTTGTTTTTGTTTTGTTTTGTTTTTTTCTATTTCAAATTGAAATATATTTTTATAATCAATATATTTTTAATGTTATTTAATAATTCTATTTGTAACATAATTTATATGATAAAGTTTTTTTTTAACATTTATCCTGTCATTCATTGGAGTTGAATAAGAATGGGATAATTCCATTTCTTCCTTTGAACCACCCAACATAGCCCAATTGATGATTTATATGATTTTATTAGCTTCTTATGTAAGGTAAAAATAATTTAGTAAGAGATTGAAGAAAATGTTACATGTCAAGTTTAAATGGAAAATAAAAGAAATTATACAATATTTTATGTTAAATATGAAATATATCATGATAGTTTAGTTTTGTTGAATTAAAATGTTAACATAATTGGTAATGTGGACATGTGAGAAATTATTTTAATTTTTTAGTGTTTTGAGAATTGACCAACACCCATTTTACTACAAAGATCATAAAAAATAATTATAATCTCAATAATACAAATATCTATGCAAAACTATTTATTATTATTATTTCTACCCTAAAATAAATAACTAAATATAATAATATTTCATATACATCTCCTTAATATAGGATGAGGCCACATTCGGTCCCTATTCTCCTACAACATGGTAGGATATTTTTTGTCCCTTTAGTACACCCCAATTACTAGATATTACTTATAGGGAAAATTTATAATATAGTATTAAAAAATAACCAAAAAAACAATAGAGGGTATAGTTATCTCTTTGTTGTTAATTTCCATTTTTTCACTTTTTATTAAAATGTGAACTTTTAAATTTCTTCCAACAATTGTAGTTGCTCCAACACTTTAGAATTTTACTTTTTCCGTATTGAGAAGGAGGTCCACAGGCTCTAAGAAGAGAAAGAAATGAATCCCTTCTTGTCATGCTATAATTGGGAGAGAAAGGAAAAAACTAGAACCTTATAATCCCGTGAAACTTTAACTTTAATCTTACTCTTTTAACTTTAATCTTCTCAAACTTTAACTTTTATCGTTTCTATAAACTATATTTTTCTTTTTCCAATACATTAATTCAGACAAATTAAAAGAATTAAAATCATAACTCTAAACATACAAGAAAAAATTTCCCCATATTTTAAGTATAATATAATTTTTATATAAATATAATCCTTTGAAACTTTAAACTATCAATTTTCTTTCCAATACATTAATTTGGATCAATTGAAGTCATTGAAATTATATTTTTTTTAAATATAATATAACTGTTAATATGAATATAATCCATTGAAACACTTCCAAAGGAAAATAGAGGAGGATGAAGAAGTCTCTACCACTGCAGTTGGGCTTGAACATGAACTTTCATATAGATCATAGCTTGTTTCTGTAGATGTTGGAGAAACCAAACAAAAAAAGAACAATAACTTGAGGATGCATCCTCTAATATTGCCTACTAATTTTTTATTTTTATTTATTTTTATTTATTTATTTATTTATTTATTTATTTATTTATTTTTATTTTTTATTTTTTTTATTTTATTTTTTTTTTTTATTTTTTTTTTTTTTTTTTTTATTTTTATTTTTATTTTTTTTTTATTTTTATTTATTTTTTTTTCTGATAAGGAATGCCTCAAGGGGAATGGGAGATCTTAGGACATAGAAACCATGAAGGGGAAAGCTGGATTAAGAAGGAATATCTGGAGTGTAGCACTAGTGCATAGTGAATGAAATATTATGTAGGGAAGGAAAACAATGTCAGAGTTGATTAGAGTGGGCCTATAAATGAGTAATGGTGTTTAAAGGAAAATCACTCTATATAATCAGCATTAGATAGATGCAAAAGGTTGTGGTTTTGAAAGGGGCACAAAATTTGTACACACTGAAAATGTGCATAAATAATGCATTCATGCTCATTAAAAATAAATTCACAAAGTAAGTAAGCCATCCTGGATCTGAAGTGAAAATTTTGAAAGAAAAGAAGCAACTTTTGAATTTCACTATTCCAAAAGTGGTACGTAGAGAAACTAGCCTTCAATATTCAACTGTTGTTCACAAGAAAATCCAACACCATATGGACATAAGGTTTCCTAAAATGACGCATGAGTAAATAATTCCTACATGTTCCAATGAGGTCCAGGAAAAGTATGACCTCTTGGACATAAGGTTTCCTCCTAAACATGACTAGAGGAAGAAGAAAATAACTCTTTCATAGCTCAAGGAGCATATCTAAAACATTAAAAAAATAATTGATAATATAGAGGAAAAGAAACTTGCCGAAGATTATACATCAAGTATGGAAAATGGCCAGAATGTAGCTCAATATGAATTTAAAGAAGCTAATGTTTCTAATGAACATCAAAGAAGAGAGGAGGGATATCTGATTTTTCCAGCATTAAAGGATCCCTTGTCGAGAATTATTATGCTTCTTGATGAAAAGAAACATATGAAACAAAACCCATCAAACATAGAAGAGGTGTGGTGGAAATGTACAATTGAATATGCAAAATCTATTTTTTCTAGTCAACATGACATAAATAGGGGAAAAATTATTAATTGTGAAATTTTAAAGGGGCCAATGACAATTGTTTGTATCAAAGTCAAGCATACATAATTAATGACACATGGTGAATAAAAGCTGACAACCTTACAACAAGCCCTAAAAAGAAAGAAAATTGAATGTTTGGAATCCATTTTCCGTGACACATGAGAAGTGCAATGAAAAATCATGGAATTTGGAAAATGTCACGAAGCCTATCTCAAGTCCCATTCATTTATATCTCAAGTATATGGAATAAGAAATGCAGGCCAAAGGAGACTTATCAAGAATATACAATTCTTTACAAGGAAACGATGTTGAAAAGACTATGGAGGACCAAATAGCAGAATTAAAAACAAAAGAGGGATATTTAGAAAATGGGTTAGTCGAGGATTTTGGGATCCATATGAGCTATAGTATCTCACTGATTCAAGCAAGCACTCAAAAAAGACAGACAATAGTGATATAGAGATCATTTATTCAAAAACAAGAGAAATATGAAAATATAGCCCGAGATAGAGCTATGGGAAGAGAAACATTCAAATTGTAAGTGGGAGTCAGAGTTCCATGAGTATTAGTTAATTCAACATAATTATCCACCCATTATTCTGGAGGAGTTGGAGCCGAGAAAGTTCCTACTACCTCATCAGTTGAAGAAGACCCAAATGAGAAAATCAAAATATTTTCCTTACTGTTATTTTCATTTCACATTCAGTCACTCTCCTATTTTTTGTCTAGTAGTCTCTTTACCTCTGCCCTTAAATTCAATGACTCAGAAAACACTAGAGAAACGACACTTACCTATTTCAATGAGTTGAAAAAAAGGTATTTATAAAGGGTCCCTTGGGGAGGAATCTATTATTTAAAAGGTGAGGAAAATAATTTCCTTTCAAAACCAAAATGTACTATCACCGGGAAGGGAGTTACTACATTTAAAATTTGTTACCATTCTTCTCACTACAAAATTTGATTGTTTCTCTTTCTTTGATGGGAAAATAAATGATCTTTAAAAGGAATTATGGTCTTGAATTATGATCCTTAAAAAATTCACTAGATTCCCAGATTATGAGCTGATTTTTTCTTCTTGCTTTTGGGTCTTGTTGATATTTGTTATTATGACCAAGGAGAAAAGTTCCAAAGTAGTGGAATATCGGTAGTTCAAAGTGGAATTATGGAAATATGATTGTAGATAATTTACTAATATAAATTTATCTAAACTGAGATTAATTAAGCATCTCAAAGGGTTAAAAAGACCCAAATGTCTCTTATCCACAGAAATTTACGATTAAGATAACTCTATGCTCTATGTTCAAATGAAATGTGAAGTTGGATATACCATACTTAAGCTTCTTAGTAGTCTTTTATGAAGTACAACCTGTCATAGTGATAAGTTGTTATGCCATTAAATAATTCTAGATGTAAAGAAAATTGAGTGTTCCATTAGTAGTATCATAGGAATTCAACATTGGGAATGTGATGGAAGAAAATAACTTCATGGAAAGGCAAAGTCTGTCCAGCCTAGTCATAAAAATCATGTGCATCCTTCGTGCAGATAAAAAAAAAATGCATATTTCCTCATAGAGGTCTTGAGTACTTTGGCCGAAATGTCTCATCAATTATGAAAAAGCGCATTTTAAATGAAATTAATAACAAAGAAGTTTTTCCACAACAATTACCAAGATGGATATTTGATTTGAGGTCCAGTAGTTCAGTAAACATAATTCTCCACTCCTTATTATGGAGGAGTTGTAGCCGAGAAATTTCCTACTACCTCTTCTATCATTTATGTTATTCTTTCCTATAAAATATCCTTACGACATTTCCTTTTCAACATGTGGTGAAATTGATAGTATCTACATTCAAGAAACTAAAAACCAAATAAAATATTAAAGCTATTAATCACACATTTTTAGTTATAATATTTTCCATGTAGAAGAGTGATTATTTTTTTATATGTATATTACTTAAGGAAATAGGTATTTATTATTACAAGAAAAATAAAGCGAATTGTAGTTATTGAAAAGATTACAACTTTATGAAACAAAAAAAAATACCATCACATATAGAAGAAGAAAAAGTTATTTTGGTGTGACCTTAAAATTGGTAATAACAATAAAAAAATATCATCACATATATAAATTTTCATTTTGATATTCATTTTACTTTAAAATTAAAAATATATGTGTTTCCTCCTAAGAGGTCACAAGTTCAAAACTAGAGGGGGTAGAGTATGTATATCTTTGTAGATACACCACTTTGGTGGCCAAGCATGATAGGGTCTCATACACCACTTTTGTGTCTGGCGTGGTCGTGACTTTAATATATATATATATATATATATATATATATATATATATATATATATATATATATATATTCTTTAAAGCTTGAAATTTTGAAACAAATTGGTGTATTACATAGTACTTGCTACTCAACTTAGAAATTATGCTTTTGGGAAAATTTGCATAGAGAATTATAAAGTATATTGATCAATGCTAACTTATTAATGAAAAATAGAAGCGTTGTGGAAAACATAAATATGTCTAAGATGTGATTCAGAGTAAGTATATTTATTTACATCTTATTCATTATTAATGGAAAAGATGTGATTTAGAGTAAGTATATTTATTTACATCTTATTGTCATCCATTTTTTATGGATGGTTGACATTATGGTGGGAAGTAACTGATCCTAAATATGAATTTTACTTAAATATGAGCTATTTTCAAATATTTTAATTTTGGATGCTTTTGTAAATACATAGGGGCGTCACTCACAAACCAATATTATATCATATGTGTTCATATTGGGGTAATTTTTTTTTTTAACCCAAAACATTATATTGGCTATATAACTAAGGGTTAGTGGGTTCTTTCTTCTTATATAGGAAATATAAATAATTTAAGGTATTGTTTTTTTATTTTTTGGGCCAAGCAAGCTTGTTTTGAGGGTTTGTAAAGGGAGAGCACATGCATGAGGGATCATTTGTTGCATGAGGGATTAGCAGGGAGAGTGTGTGCATGAGGGATCATTTGTTGCATGAGGGATTAGCATCACGCTGTGGTTGCATTCGCATGAGGGATTAGCAGCAAGCTCGGGTTGCATTCGCATGAGGGATTAGCAACAAGCTGGGGTTTGGCAAGGGAGAGCGGGATTCACATTGCAGCAAGCTGGCATTTGGCAAGGGAGATAATATTTGTACTTCCCTCCCTTGCAAGTCTTCGTACTTCTGGATTACTCCAGTTCGGGGTATGCATGATTTTTTTTTTCATATGTTTATATTCGAAAGGCTTGACATTGTTTTCATATATTAAAATTTGAAAGGCTTAGCATTGTTTGGTATGGAGTAGGCTTTACTTTGTAAAATTCTCAATGAATGTTCTTGAAATATGTTGTGAATGTCCAGAGTTCTATTTATTTTGGTCGCATTTTTGAAACCCACTTCTATTTTCACTAATTCAGTGTCGGTGTAGCTGTGCCCAACATGCGGTAGAATACCTGATCTTCTTAACTGAGGTTAAAATCTGCCTATACCCACCTAGTACTTTTATAAATAGTCGATCATATTTATCATTGTTGTATTTTGATGTTTCATGCCTGAGAGGGGGGGTTTGTTGATTGAGTGAGATCCCCATCCAATCAAGCCCTAATTCATTTCTCATAAGTTTGAAATGATGTTTGTTACTGTGTTAAGTATGTTGGAATGCATTAGGTCACTTCGAGGGGTTTGAACCCGCAATATATACTTCAGATATTGCACCGAATAGCCATTACGATCAATGCCCATATAATGTGTGTGTAGAAAATTGGTAAGGAGCATAGCTACCCAAGTTACAGGAATGGGGATGGGTATGGTTGTAGCAGTTTTAAAGTTTGGGATATACAGTCCATGATTGTTGTACTACTCCGAGAGAAATCGCGAGCACTAGTGAGGGCATAGTTAACTGGTGAGGTGAGTGTGGAGCCATCCACCACCTAGGTTCCATTCTTGCTGTTGTCTAGTTCACCAAAATGGCATGAGCCTCAAATGAGGTCGGATGGGATTTTCTTTGGTTCTGTGGAGCTCCCTGCCACAAAATGTTTCAGTGATTATTCCTTTAATTCTTTCTCGATTTTAATGTATTCTGATAAACCAAATTATCCAAATATCACAGGGTATGTAGGGGATGTTGGCCACTCTCCCCTAAAATATGGGAGTGTTTGTAAATTTCAAATAGGCATCTAATGAAAGTTGTGTAATTTGTTTCTAGTTTAGGTAATGGATCGGCTTAATTTGTTGGCATATTTCATAGAGGAGTAGTAGTTTATTTTATGTGTTCCGAAATTCATTTAAGGAAATATGATGCACTGGTCCTTTGTTTTTATGTGCTGACAGAGAACCTTAAAAAATGCCTCATGGAATAATTTTCGGTAGTGTTCACTCGCCTACTATGGGTGTGATGATTGGCATGGGAAATCCCTTGCTCAATCAAACAGTTAACGGGTTTCTCAAAAGTGGAACTATATTCACCTTTACTTGCATGGCATAGGTTATAGGAAATATTTGATTCTCTTTAAGAGTAAATATGTATTTTTCCTTTGTATGAATGCCTTTTTGAATGTTTGATTCTCTTGTTGGCATGAAATTAATCATAATGATCATTTACCATAACCATAGGTAATATGAATGTTGAGATTCCACAAGATGATGAGCTTAGTGAAAAGAGTCGCCTTCACTAAGTGGGCCCGCAGGCTATTTTTGGCGCAAGTCTATTTTTAGACTATGACTATTTTTAGACATGGTGATCATGTTTCAGAAGTTGCAGGATGCTATTTGTGGATGTTTGATCAAGTTGGAAAAATAGATGAAATTCTATTTTTAGAATATTGGGCGAAGTCTATTTATAGATCGTTGATCTAAAAATAGATGCATGTCGATTATTATTAGCTCTTAATAATAATCAGACACTAAACAACAAATTTATTCTCTTGGAGCACTTTGTTTCAGCGCAGAAATGTGGCACACTAGTGGACTGCGGGAATTACGCAATTCCCAAGGGTCTACTGGAGCTAATGCATGGAGGACTCAGTTAGAACTGAAGTGGCAGAGTTATGACACAGTTGGAAGAAGTAGTTATGGAGTTTTATTCAGTTTAACTCAGTTAGACTAAGTTGAGCTAGTTGTATCTAGTCTAACTGATTGATACACTAGTGAGAGTGGAGTGAATTAATTAATTAATTCATTCATAAATAACAACTCATTAATCAACTGAACAATACAGCAGTTAAATACAGTGCATGGCAGTTTCAGTGGAGACCCAGTGGAAAGATAGGTGAAAGGGCAAGATGGACTATCTGTTGTGACTATAGTGATGCATTAGTTGCATCACACACACATTGGAGTTTCCAATGAGGATTGCATAGTCAAGGCAAGAGTAATTCGAATTCATTTAGAGTTATTCTTCAACAGGGATTGCACACTGGAGGCGGGCTAGCAGGAGGCAAAGATCGGTGCATGGATTTGCAAGATTGTTCCTGATTAGTGTATGACGATTGTACAGTACTGAGAGTTTGATAAGCTTTGTATGAGGATTTTCATATGATTCCATGATACATAATATATAGTTGGGGTTTTCAGCTTCAGGCTTTCCTGGTTAAAAACAACTCTGTTATGTTTGATCATTTTTATTTATGCTTTACATGTGTGTGCAATTAATTTTCCGCAAAAGATTAACAAGTAGAATGATTCACTATCTTGTATAAAGTTAAATAGTGTGAGATCAGGTGGATCTAGGACATATGCATGCTTAGTGCATATAATTTCTACATGGTATCAGAGCATTGTTGATTAAATATTGCAATTGTAAATTGAGTTTGTGCTGGTGGACAATTTGAATTTTCTACAGAAGATTCTTGGTGCATAAGTTGAGTATACATTCAAATGGCTTTCAATGGGTTGCGATTGGAGTATGACCTTGATGGGAGCTAGAATTACATAGCCTGGAAGGACAGGATGGAGGCAGTGCTGAAGGATAATGGACTGAAGGAGTTCATCGATAGCGATGTTCCTAAGCCGAGATCTAGCGATGCTGCATTACTTGATGCATGGAAAAAGAAGACAACAAAGACAAGAAGGATTCTGTTGGAAGTCGTGAAGGACCATATTGCATCCAGAATTCACGGGAAAGCCACTCCATTATTAATGTGGAAGGCTTTGAAATATTTGTTCCAAATCAGAAGTGACCATAGGAAGTTGCCGCTTAAAGATAAGCTCAGAAAAATAAAAATGGAGAAAGGCGACAATATTCCAAAATACCTCATGAAGTTTGTCCACTGCAAGGATGAACTGGGAAATGTGGGGGTTACTATTGATGATGAAGACTTAGTGAGCTTGGCTCTCCTTGGGCTTCCGAATATTTGGCATAGCTATGAAGACTTTGTCAATGGATAGGAGAAACTACCGAGATGGGAGCGACTTTGGTCGGATCTTGTGCAGGAGGAGATAAGGCGGGGTACCAGGGATGGATCTTCATCGAAGAATGAAGATGAATATAATTTTTCTTTGGCTGCCAAATAAAGGAAATGGAAGGGGAAGAAACATCCTTCAAAATCCAATGCTAAAGGCAAGAAGCAGGACTTGTCCAAAGTGAAGTGTTTTCACTGTCACGAACATGGACATTTTTCCACTAACTGTCCACAAAAGAAGAAGAACAAGAAGGCTGCTCGATCTGTAGCTTGAGAGGCCTTAGCCTCACAATTTGAATTTGATTTATCCTTAATCACATGCTTTGTTTCAAGCTGTATGGGATTGGTGTGGTATTTTGATAGTGGTGCGTCTTTCCATATGACAGGAGACAAAGAGTTGTTTAGTGACTTGGAGGAGAAGGACCTCCAGATGCATATAGAGATGGGTGACGATGGTCGGTACATTGAAACTAGCATTGGGACCATTACCTTTGAGAGGGAGTCTGGTAATCCATTCTTGTTGAAGAATTTTATGCATGTTCCATGTCTGAAGAAGAACTTGGTCTCGGTCGCAATGCTGGAAGACAACGGTTATGATGTTGTTTTCAGTGAGGGAAAAGCCTTCCTTCGACATAAAAAAATGCGTCAAACCGAGAAGATAGGGGTTTTAATTAATAATCTCTACAAGCTAGAGGTGGATGGATGCGCTGCAATGGTGGGCAAAGCAGAAGAAGTGGTGAGCCGGGATGAGGGCGAATTATGGCACAGGATATTGGGCCATCTTCACCATGGCACTTTGAATATTTTGCAGCAAATTTCTACTATACTTTCCAAGGGTACTCTTTCGTAGTCAGATTAGTGCAAGGGATGTACTATGGGTAAGTTTGTGAAGACCACCTTTCATGAGAAGGATAATTGTGCTTCGGTGATCCTAGAGAGAATTTACACAGACGTGTGTGGACCTTTCTCGGTTGCTTCAACAGTAAAACATAGGTATTATGTTATATTTTTTGATGAATATTCTCATAGATGCTGGATCTTCTTCATGCAGAAGAAGAGTGAAACGTTCTCAAAGTTCTATGAGTTCAAGGAATTAGTGGAGAAGGAGTCGAGGAAGCAAGTGAAAGCTCTACGGAGCGATAATGGTGGTGAATACATCTCAGGAGAATTCAAATACTTCTGTATCAAAGAAGGAATTCAAAGAGAACTCATAGCGCCTCATAACCCACAGCAGAATGGGGTCGCAAAGAGAAAGAAAAAAATGATCGTGGGTGTTGCACAAGCGATGCTGCATGACCAGGGCCAACCGATGCACTTGTGGGCGGAAGCATGCAACACTGCAGTTTATGTGCAAAACCATTGTCCTCATAGAGTACTTGGCATGAGTACACCCGAAGAAGCTTTTACTGGTAAGAAGCCTGATATTTCTCATTTGAAGATTTTTCGCTCACTTGTTTACATTCATGTGACGAAGGATGCCAGGAAGAAGTTGGAGCCGACTGCAGAAGTTTGGATATTTTTGGGGTACAAAGAAACACCCCATAACTATCGTGTGTATTTTCCAGACAATCGGATTACTGTTTTGCGATGGGATATAAAATTAAATGAGGTGAAAGCCATGAAGTTGTCACTTGAGATGGAGCTACACTTACATGCGGAGGAGGAACTTCTTGTTCCCAAAGATGAGCCTCTGGATGTGGATCAGCCACAGGAAAAGATTCATGGAGTGGAGGAGTCCACTCATGCAGAACCAAACATTAGACAAGGCAAAAAGCGTACCATAGAAGCTGAGAGACTGAAGCTTGATGTGGCACAGAATGTAGGAGTCCCTACATCACAGCGCAGACAGACAGACACCTGACCGATTTACTGGATACATGGCTCTGATGAGAAAGTGTATCATGACAGAGCCATTTTATTTTGAAGAAGCAGTGCAAGAGACCACATGGGTAGATGCCATGGTGGAGGAGTATGACTCCATTGTCAGAAACAGTGCTTGGGAGATTGTTCCAAGGCAGGTGGGAAAATCAGTTGTAGGATCAAGATGGATCTAGAAGGTACATCAAGCTATTGATGGGAGCATCGAGAATTATAAGGCAAGATTTGTTGCTTGGGGCTTCTCACTGATTGAGGGGATTGACTATGAAGAAACCTTTGCACTTGTCGCATGGTATTCTTCCATACGGACCATCCTTACTCTCTCAGAGCAGATGGGTTGGCACATTCATCAGATGGATGTGAAGATTGCGTTCCTTAATGGGATCATTGAGGAAGAGGTGTACATTAAGCAACCTGAAGGATTTGAGATCTTCAGCAACGATTCGCATGTGTGCAGGCTCAAAAGAGTGCTATATGGGCTGAAACAAGCACCCCGTGCTTAGTACACTCGGATCGACAACTATTTCACTATACTTGGCTTCACTAAGAGTGAGGCGGATGCAAACCTGTACCAGATTGTGGTGGAGGGTAAGCTTTTAACAATTTTACTTTATGTTGATGATTTAATACTAACAGGTGATGAGCAGTTGATATACTCATGCAACGCAGATCTTGCAAAGGAGTTTAAGATGAAAGATTTGGGCCTCCTTCATTATTTCCTTGGATTGGAAATATGGCAGCGATAAGGTGAACTGTTTGTGTCTCAAGGAAAGTATGCCCAGGAGATACTGGAGAAGTTTCACATGCAAGGCTGCAAGCTTATCGACACTCCTCTTCCAGGAAATTGGAAGAAAGAGGATGCTACATCGGCGAGGTAGTGGATGCCACTGTTTATCGACAGTTGGTAGGTTCACTCATGTATTTAGTCAATACAAGACTAGACATATTCTATGCGGTGAACCAGCTTTCACAAGCGATGGTTAAGCCTACCAAGCTCTTTTGGAAGGCAGGCAAGCATGTCCTGAGATATCTCAGGGGCACATCTAAGTATGGTTTATGGTACAAACAGATGGATGAGGTGAAGTTGCATGGCTTCACGGATGCAGATTGGGCAGGAAGCCCAACAGACAGAAAGAGCACATCAGGGGGGATTTTCAGTATCGGATCTACGACAGTTTATTTGTACAACAGGAAACAAATATCCATGGCCCTCAGTTTAGCGGAAGCAGAATACATGGCAGCAAGTCAAGCTGCATGTGAGGCTATCTGGATGAGGAAGATCCTGGTTGGTTTGTTCGGTTCACATTTAGATCCCGCAGTGATACATTGTGATAATCAGAGTTGCATTAAACTCTTGGTTAATCTTGTGTTTCATGATAGATCTAAACATATTGATATCCGGTATCATCATATTAGAGATTGTGTGCAGTGGAAGATCATGTTTCTTCAGTACATTCCTACGGAGGATCAGGATGCAGATATTCTTATGAAGGTGCTCACCAGGAGAAAATTCAAATACCATAGAGGCAGGATTTGGGTGAAGGATAATCCCTATATTGTTGAGAGGGAGTGTTGAGATTCAAAAAGATGATGAGCTTAGTGAAAAGAGTCGCCTTCACTAAGTGGGCCCGCAGGCTATTTTTGGCGCAAGTCTATTTTTAGACATGGTGATCATATTTCAGAAGTTGCAGGATGCTATTTGTGGATGGTTGATCAAGTTGGAAAAATAGATGAAATTATATTTTTAGAATATGGGTGAAGTCTATTTATAGATCGCTAATCTAAAAATCGATGCATGTCGATTATTATTAGCTCTTAATAATAATCAGACACTAAACAACAACTTATTCTCTTGGAGCACTTTGTTTCAGTGCCCAGATGTGGCACATCAGTGGACTGAGGGAATTACGTAATTCCCAAGGGTTTACTGGAGCTAATGCATGGAGGACTCAATTAGAACTGAAGTGGCAGAGTTATGACACAGTTGGAAGAAGTAGTTATGGAGTTGTATTCAATTTAACTCAGTTAGACTCAGTTGAGCTAGTTGTATCTATTCTAACTGATTGATACACTAGTGAGAGTGGAGTGAATTAATTCACAAATAATAACTCATTATCAACTGAACAATATAGTAGTTAACTATAGTGCATGGCAGTTTCATTGGAGACCCAGTGGAGAGATAGGTGAAAGGGCAAGATGGACTATCTATTGTGACTATAGTGATGCATTGATTGCATCACACACACATTGGAGTTTCCAATGAGGATTGTGCAGTCAAGGTGTTGACCATGATCATTCCCTTATTAAAATTTTCGCAGGCAGTCTGGTTCGAATCATCCAGTTCCCTCGCCCTGGCTAGCAAAGTTCATTAGCTGCCTATCGTTGCCCTCTCTTGGTTTCAAAATCGCATTCTAAAAGGGTGAGAATTAATATTTGAAAATATATTGGGTTAGCACCCTTCAGCCTTAGTCTCTGCACCTCCTTTTTTCACATGACCCATCCCCGAAACCCTGTGCCAGGTCAAAATGCGTTTACCATATAAGGCTATCGGGCATGCTTTGAGCCGTCCGATCGAACACAAATCAACGCACCATAGCTCATTGCTCCTATGGTCCCCGCCCCGTGTCCTTTGCTAAAACCAGGCCTGTTTTCATCGCACTGCCTTTCGGAGGCGGGCGGTATTCCACAAATCGCAGCGATTCCACGCATCGCGCAACACGTGTCCCGGTGTACGACTTCAATACCACTCTCCATCGCGCGTTATCATTCGACCAAAGACGCGCAACGATATCTTGGCTAGCCATTCAATCTTGTGGTCCACATTTGACGGTTGTCTCATTCTGAAGCTGCACAGATGTTAATCTAAGTGAACAGTGCTCCGGGCCCGCAGTCTATCATCTTCCAGCGCAATTCCAACCGTCGATTTTGTTTGAAGATCGTATGGCTCAGATCATATGCGTGACCACCCATTGACTCGGTCCTCCTCCACGTCATCATCACACGCGTTTATCATATTTCTCCACCACCATTCATATATTTCGTTTATATGTCATATTTTAGTGTTTTACGATAGGAACCTCTGCCCAGTATGCTCACCATGGTTTCACTGTGTTTTCAACGCCACCCTGCATTCTTTCACCATTTCATCACATTGCCCTGTCACCCAAGTCATCTCCATTGCACTGTCATCCCCGCGCATTTGTTTTCCTGACGAATTTGTGGGTTTTGCAGGTTTGCAGCGATGAAAAATTGCCGGTTAATTATTGCCTCCATTACAGAAATCGAAGACGCACAGAGGGATCAGCTTGCGAAGGCAGAATTTATGAAGAAAAGCCCTGGGTAGTTGCTGTGACATGGCTTTCATTAATGAAGCAGAATGTAAATCTGTCAAACCCCTCAGAGTAGTTCAAAAGGCAAATTTTAGTAGATGAAAACATTTATGTCGCGACAAAGAGTATTAGTTGAAAATCAAGGGATTCAATGTCCGACATTGAGGATTGTAAATCCTAATTCAGGGTTCAAAAGGCAGAAAGTACAAAAGCACAAAAAGCAATGCTCTCAAGGTTTTATTTCGGCTGAATTTGCTTCAGGAAAGGACAAAATGTTCGTGTGGATGTATCTCTATACTGGGTTCCTGAAGAGATTTTCTACTCAGTGCATTTATTTCTGCAAGCGGATTGTCAAGTACATTCAGCATTTCATAGCCATCAAATAGTATGGGCGCAAATGTTTTCACCATTTTGTTTTAATGAAACAATTAAATGTTTTCACCTACTTCTTTTGTGAGTTTCTTCTCCTTCTTCTATAAAAACCGAGAAGAAAGACATGGGAAGGGTTCCAGGATTTTATCAGAAAATTGTGCAGTGAAAGGCTTATTACAATTGATTGTGTAAAGCTCTTGTATGAAGGCTCAGAGCCCGTAGGGTCTCAGTGAGGAGGAGTTATATCTATTTTAGAGGATTCTGGTCTATGATATTCCACAGTATGTAACCTCCTCTAATGTGTTTAATACAACATTTCATTTTATCCATCTTCTTGTATCATGTACTGGAATGCGAGTGGCTCACTGATTTTAGGTAAGGATTTATCCTATTTGATACCCATACTTGACCAGTCAAGCGCTTTAAATATGGCTCAGGAACGATATACTGTTTCATGTTCATTTCATCCATCTTTCCTCTATATTAGTTGCTTTGGGAGGGTGCTTTTAAAACGCCATTGTCATGTATGGATTCTTAGATTGATAAGCCCATATATGGTTCTGTTGTGTATCTCGGTATCAGACCAAAGATAACTAATATCTTCTTATATTTATTTCACCGCATACACCTTCTGATATTTGATTTCTGTGGCATATTACTTGAATTGGCCCTCTTTACAGTAAATTTTCTCTTAACTGTATGATGCTTTTATATTGAAGCTTTGCATCTTGTCTCTGCAACAATAATTTCTCTGTGACAGTTTCTGTAGATTCTGGTCCCATTTAAATCAATTTCCTTGTATTACAAGAGACAGCAGGAGAGATTTTGGATTGACACCCAAGCTATATTATATGCTCCTTGCTATGATAAGATGTCCTAGGCACTGGTCTATGGCAACTCTAGGCTGTCTCTAGGAGCGACAACATCTGTCGACAACATCTTTCTGGCGCCATTGCCAGGGATTGAAGTTAAGAAAATCATTATCCCTAGGCCTCGACAAACCTTATTCACTCTCTAAGTAGGTGAGCACAGAGAGTTGAGAGTTGCATATCCCTCACCTTGGCGACTCCACATTTGTTTATCAGATAAATTTATTTGTAGTCCTAGCTCCCCGTAAGCCACACTTGAGGTCAGATACATCACAGTCAAAGACACCTTCAGTGTCTGACCCTGAGAATATTATACATAGAAGAAATTGGAAAGAAAAGAAATCAGTCTGTGTTGAAATCCCTGAGTTTTCCGTAGAATATTACCCATCTTCTTCTTCTTAAGAAGTTCTAGTAGAAAATCTCGACTCCACTGTGGGAGACACAGAATATTACTCAGATAGCCCACCCAGGGGAGGTGCTAGAATTAAAGCTAATATTCACCCTACTCCTGAGGTCGAAGAGGTTAAATAAGTCACCGAAGTAGCTGCTGTTAACTGTGAACTATTCCCATCTACGCCTCAGGCTGCTGTACAGTATATTCCTATTGTTATTTATACTTCACCTCCGCCTCTTCCTCCATTTATACACCAGATTGTTGCACAACCCCCACCTCCTCCAATGGCTAATGTTCCAGCCTTTTTGTTGAATAAATATGCTCCCCTAGCATTACCTCAAGTGTTGAATGATATGCCACAGGATTATTTGAAGATCTTACCCAGATTCACTGGGGAAAATGAAATTGATGCTCAGAAACATCTTGAGACTTTTTGCTCTTTTGCAGATAACTTTAATGTAGAACATTTGGATGTAGTCTTAAGACTATTTGTGCAATCTCTGGACGGTGAAGCCAGAAAATGGTTCAAAACATTAGGAAACCGTTCCATAACCACTTGGGACGATATGGAAAATACCTTTCTCAGGAAATGGGGAGAAAAGAAAGATCATGGACAGTGCCTTACTGAGTTCAATACACTCAAGAAGAAACATAATGAAGGGGTGTCAAAATTTATCAAAATATTTAATAAGTTATATCTAAACCTTCTTGTCGATATGAAGCCTCATCAGAATGCTACCAAAGTTGTTTTCATAGCAGCCTTTGACTCAGATTTTGGTTTCTCTCTCAGGGAAAGAAATCCTGCCACCCTAGATGATGCTCAGTCAGATGCTCTTGAGTTGGAAGAAAATTTTTCTTCCACTGGAAAATTAAGAGGGAAAGCTGAACAGGACACCAGAAGAAGAGGCAAAGAGGAAGTATCTACTTCTAATCAGGATAAGGATTCAAATAGAATTTAAGAAATGAAAAAAATGATTAAGAATCTTTCTAATAAACTGGTCAAGCTTGAATTGGAGACCAAGAACCCAGCTTCCAAGAACTTGTAGAATGCCCCAAATAGGGGTTACAATCCTCAGTATAGAAAGCCACCCCTGCAAATGTTGCCAAGGGAAGCAAAAGAGCAACAGGATCAAGTTTCACACCCATTATACCTGGAAGGCCCAGTAGATGACTCCACTGAAGATGTTTCCTATGAAATGCAAGATGAAAACCTTGCTTTCTCAAACAATGATGAAGTAGAATTCCCATTGCAAGAAGAAGAAGAAGAGATCAGAGACACAGAAGATGTAGAAATTGATCATTATTGCAAACAGTTTAATGATTTCATGCAAGCACATTTCAATAGGAGATATGATCTCAGATCCTCCAGGAAGAGGACTCGGACTCAAGAACAAGAAGAGGAGCCAATTCAAAAGGGAGTATTCGCTCAAAAGGATTCAACAATGCAGAAAGCCACAGACAAAGGTAAGGGTCCTCTAAACAAACCTTTGCAATCCAATGATCAAATTCCTTCTTCTTCAAAAGTAGCCACTCCCCCTAATGAGAAAGTTGTACCAAAAGAAGTTAAATCCTTAGCTGAAAATAAAGAGTCAAAAGAAGTTGTAATAGAAAAGTCCCCTCCTGCTTTTAATCTGCAAAAGGAACTTGATAAAGTCAAAATCCTAGTCCCCTTGACTGAACTATTGAAACAACCTGCATATCAATCACAAGTCACTTCTTTATTGTTCCCTCCTGAAGCACCAATAATTCTAGACAGTCTTAATCTTCAAGAAGAAAGACCCATGGTAGTTTTTGGCCCACATGTCGAGGAGATAGATCCCTCTACTCCTCCCTTCTATGTGTCTCCAGTGATTCATGACTTGCTGTTACACAATTGTATGTTAGATTTTGGAGCTTCCCATAATCTTATGCCTCTATCAGTCATGGAACAACTAGGACTACAAATCACCAACCCATATAAAGACCTATATTCATTTGATTCCAAAAGAGTTAAATGCTTGGGAATGATTAAAGATTTGGTGGTCAATTTGGCCCAAATTCCCGCAAAAAGTATAGTAATGGACATTGTGGTGGCTGACATCCCAGCTCGCTTTGGCATGTTGTTGTCAAGATCCTGGGGAACAAAATTTGGTGGGTCACTCAAGATGGATTTAACCTATGCCACTATCCTTATTTTTGGTGGCCAGGAAAGGAGATTATACAGAGAAACTAGATTTTTCAAGATGGTTACAAAGGCTGATGGCTCTGTTAACTCCCCAGTCTACAGTAAGGAAGGATATTTTTAATGCTTAATGCTGGAAGAAGATCAAGACTATGCTCATGAGCCATCATTATGTCAAGTCAAAACTGAGCAGCCTTCAGAGAACCATGAAGCAGGAATCTGGACTTTACATTTTGATGGAGCAAATTCAAGAGAAGGAAACGGAGCGGGAGTATTATTAATTTCTCCTACAGGAAAATGGATCCCATTGTCTTTTAAATTGGAATATGAGGCTACTAATAATGTAGCTGAATATGAAGCACTTCTGTTGGGATTGCAAACAGCCAAGAGCATGGGTATACAATGTTTAAAAGTTCTGGGAGACTCTGAGCTGGTGGTCAGACAAATCAGGAATCAATGTCAAACCAAGCACCCTCGGTTGAAGGCATACAAGAATGAAGTGTGGGACATGGTGGAGAACTTCTTCTCAGCATTCAATATCCAATTTATGCCCCGGGAATAGAATAGAATGGCAGATTCGCTTGTTGTAGCTGCCAATACATTTCGTCCTCCTCAGAATCCTCTCCTGAGGTATGAAATCGAGGTACGTTATAGGAAATATATCCCAGATAATATCAAGCACTGGCAGGTATTTGAAGATGAGGAACAAATGAAGAGATTCCTGGAAACAGTGGGAGAATTCTCTAATATAGAGACTGATGATTGTGAAGAAGATGAGGCTGAGAATACTTCAGAAAATAAATGGGAGGAGAAAATGGCAGGAAGTAAAGTGCTGCAGCTGAAAGGAAATGTCATTCCTAGAGGTCTGGTGCCTCTAGAAAGACTATTTGATAAGAATGATGTCCCGTTGCAGCCTAGTAAAGTGGTAGAGGAAGATCGGGTAGAAGATCTAAATTTGGGTACTAATGTTGAGCCCAAAATTGTCAAATTATCTAAGAAGGTCCCAGAAGAATACAAGCAGAAATACCTGAAATGATTTCAGTCATACAGGGATGTGTTTGCATGGTCCTATTAGGACCTTAAAACTTTTGATATTAGCATAATGCAGCATAAAATTCCTCTGAGGGAAGATGCAAAACCTTATAAGCAGAAGCTTAGACAGATAAACCCTCTGTTGCTTCCCTTTATTGAGAAAGAAATCAAGAAGCTGCTGAAGGCCAAAATAATTGTGCCCTTGAGATACTCTGAATGGGTGGCAAATCTAGTCCCCGTCCGAAAGAAGAATGGAGAAATAAGGCTGTGTGTGGATTTTCGAAATTTAAACAGAGCATCCTTAAAAGATAACTATCCATTGCCAAAGATGGATCACATTCTGCAGAAAGTGGTCGGAGCTTCTAGGATGTCAATGATGGATGGTTTCTCTGGTTATAACCAGGTGGCTATACTTCCAGAAGATCAGAAGAAAACTGCATTCACCACACCATGGAGCACATTTATGTATGCCAGGATGCCTTTTGGATTGATTAATGCAGGGGCCACTTTCCAGAGGGCCATGGATATTGCTTTTGTCGGGGAGTAGGATAAATTTTTGGTGGTATACCTTGATGATATCACAGTGTTTTCAAAAGGTAACGCTGAGCACATTGAGCATTTGCACAGAACCTTTGAAAAATGCAGAAGGTATGGTATTTCTCTCAATCCACAAAAGTCTTTATTTGCATCAGAGGAAGGCAAACTCTTGGGGCATATTGTAACTAAAGAGGGAGTAAGAATAGACCCTAAAAGAGTGGAGGTTATAAATGGTATTTCTCTCCACAGAAATAAGAAAGAAGTGCAGGTGTTTCTAGGCTGAATCAATTTTCTAAGAAGGTTTATTCCTAACTATGCTGAGATAGTTAGGCATATAACTGATATGCTGAAAAAGAATAATGAAGTAAAGTGGTCCCAGGAATCTAGAGAGGCATGCACTAGGATAAAACAGGCACTTGCTGAAGCTCTTGTGCTAGCTGGGCCAGATTATACTAAACCATTTATAATCTTTTCTTTTGCATCACCTTATACAGTAGTTGGAGTTCTGCTACAGAAAAACGAAGAAGGATATGAGAAACCTATTGCCTTCTTCAGTCAGGTGCTTCATGATGCAGAATTGAAATATAACATATTAGAAAAGTAGGCCTATGCCCTGGTGAAATCCCTCAAAGCTTTTCGCATATATATTTTGCAGTCTCACATCACTGCATTTGTCCCTACAACAGCTGTTAAAGACATTCTTATCCAGGGAGACAGTGAAGGGAAAAGGGGAAGGTGGATTGCTAAAATACAGGAGTATGATCTAGATATCCGCCCTACCAAGCTGATCAAAGGACAGGGGCTTGCAAAAATTCTATCTGAATCAAACTATCAAGCTCTGGGCATAAATATTTCTATAATTTCAAGTGAAGAGTCTGAGAGTGAAATGGAGCAGCAAGGACTGGAAGTTGCTTATCAGAAAACACATATAAAATACCTCACCAGTCCATGGTACAAAGAAATAGTTGAATATCTTTTGACACTCAGTTGTCCTCCAAGTTGTGATAAAGCAAAATACAGGGCTTTAAGACTGAAATCACAGAAGTACATAGTTGCAAATGGGAAGCTATATTGGAGATATCCTTCTGGAATCCTACTCCTATGCCTCACAGAGGATGAAGTAGAGAGTATAATGATGGAATTTCATGAGGGAATCTGCAGAGGACATTATAGCTGGAGGGCCACAACTCATAAAATCTTACAGGCTGGTTTCTATTGGCCTAAATTATTTGGAGATGTTTTTGCTTGGGTTATAGCATGTGATAAGTGTCAAAAATTTGCTGAAAGGCAAAAATTAGCAGCTCTGCCCTTGATTCCAGTTCATGTAGATGAACCATTTCAGTAATGGGGAATAGATTTTATAGGTTAAATTCACCCACCCTCAAGTGGACAGCATAAATGGATATTAACAGCTACAGATTATTTTACAAAATGGGTGGAAGCCATACCTGCAAGGAATGCTACAGATACTGTGATAATCAAATTCATGGAGGAAAATATCATATCTAGGTTTGGCTGCCCTGCTAGAATAGTGACTGATAACGCACGGGCCTTCAAATCTGCAAAATTTGTGGATTTCTGTCAACAGTATAATATTGCACTTAATCACTCCACAGCTTATTATGCACAGGGAAATGGTTTGGAAGAATCTTCTAATAAAACTTTAGTGAGGGCCTTGAAGAAAACTATAAATGAGAATCAGAAAAATTGGGATTCCCAATTGAAATTTGCTCTATGGGCTAATAGAATCACTAGCAAGAGAGCAACTGGGAAATCTCCATATGAATTGGTATATGGATGAGCAGCAGTGTTTCCTATGCAGTTGGCCTTACCAGTGGCACGTTTCGTGCAAGAAAGTCAGGAGGAACCTAATGATATGATAAGGAGAATCAATCAATTGGTAGAATTAGAAGAAACACGGAGCCAGGTGAATCAGAGATTAGTTGAATATCAGGAGAAAATGAAACACATATTTGATCAACATGAAAAAGACAGGAAATTGCAGATCGGCGATCTAGTGCTCAGGTGGGATGTGCGAAGAGCCGAAAAATGAAAACATGGTAAATTCGACCCCCTTTGGTTCAGTCCCTTCAAAATTGTAGATAAGGGGGATAACAATACTTTCATATTGGATAATTTAGAGGGTGACTTGCTGGACGCCCCTGTGAATGGTCAATTCCTTAAACCTTACTTCCAATTTTGATTCAGGCAGAAAAGGCCTGGTGTACCATATTGTATATAAGTCCTGTTTGAATTTTTGTTTGAATAAGGTGGGTAAGTTGACGAATTATGAAGAGAAATGCAAAGGGGTCATAGAACAGAGTTTACATAGACCATAATCAGGAGGTCTACGCAGTTCTCGACACGTCCAGGGATGAACGTGTCGTCCCCAGGTGGAGCCAATGTTGACCATGATCATTCCCTTATTAAAATTTCCGCAGGCAGTCTGGTTCGAATCATCCAGTTCCCTCGCCCTGGCTTGCAAAGTTCATTAGCTGCCTATCGTTGCCCTCTCTTGGTTTCAAAATCACATTCTAAAAGGGTAAGAATTCATATTTGAAAATATATTGGGCTTAGCACCCTTTGGCCTTAGTCTCTGCACCTCCTTTTTTCACATGACCCATCCTTGAAACCTTGTGCCAGTTCAAAAGGCGTTTACCATATAAGGCTATCGGGCATGCTTTGAGCCGTCCGATCGAACACAAATCAACGCACCATAGCTCATTGCTCCTGTGGTCCCCGCCCCGTGTCCTCTGCTAAAAAACCAGGCCTGTTTTCATCGCACCGCCTTTCGGAGGCGGGCGGTATTCCACAAATCGCAGCGATTCCACACATCGCGCAACACGTGTCCTGGTGTACGACTTCAATACCGCTCTCCATCGCGTGTTATCATTCGACCAAAGATGCGCAGCGATATCTTGGCTAGACATTCGATCTTGTGGCCCACATCCGATGGTTGTCGCATTCTGATGCTGCACAGACGTTAATCTAAGTGAACAGTGCTCCGGGCCCGCAGTCTATCGTCTTCCAGCGCAGTTCCAATCGTTGATTTTGTTTGAAGATCGTATGGCTCAAATCATATGCGTTACCACCCATTGACTCGGTCCTCCTCCACGTCATCATCACACGCGTTTATCATATTTCTCCACCAACATTCATATATTTCGTTTATACGTCATATTTTCGCGTTTTACGATAGGGACCTCTGCCCAGTCTGCTCACCATGGTTTCACTGTGTTTTCACCGCCACCCTGCATTCTTTCACGATTTCACCGCATTGCCCTATCACCCAAGTCATCTCCATTTCACTGCCATCCCCGCGCATTTGTTTTCCTTACGAATTTGTGGGTTTTGCAGGTTTGCAGCGATGGAAAATTGCTGGTTAATTATTGCCTCCATTACAGAAATCGAAGACGCACCGAGGGATCAGCTTGTGAAGGCAGAATTTATGAAGAAAAGCCCTGGGTAGTTGTTGTGACATGGCTTTCATTAATGAAGCAGAATGTAAATCTGTCAAAACCCTCAGAGTAGTTCAAAAGGCAGATTTTAGTAGATGAAAACATTTATGTCGCGGCAAAGAGTATCAGTTGAAAATCAATGGATTCAACGTCCGGCATTGAGGATTGTAAATCCTAATTCAGGGTTCAGAAGGCAGAAAGTACAAAAGCACAAAAAGCAATGCTCTCAAGGTTTTATTTCGGTTGAATTTGCTTCAGGAAAGGACAGAATGTTCATGTGGATGTATCTCTATACTGGGTTCCTGAAGAGATTTTCTACTCAGTGCATTTATTTCTGCAAGCGGATTGTCAAGTACATTTAGCATTTCATAGCCATCAAATAGTATGGGCGCGAATGTTTTCACCATTTTGTTTTAATGAAACAATTAAATGTTTTCACCTACTTCTTTTGTGAGTTTCTTCTCCTTCTTCTATAAAAACCAAGAAGAAAGACACGGGAAGGGTTCCAGGCTTTTATCAGAAAATTGTGCAGTGAAAGGCTTATTGTAATTGATTGTGTAAAGCTCTTGTATGAAGGCTCAGAGCCCATAGGGTCTTAGTGAGGAGGAGTTCTATCTGTTTTAGAGGATTCTGGTCTTTGATATTCCACAGTATGTAACCTCCTCTAATGTGTTTAATACAACATTTCATTTTATCCATCTTCTTGTATCATGTACTGGAATGCGAGTGGCTCACTGATTTTAGGTAAGGATTTATCCTAGTTGATACCCATACTTGGACCAGTCAAGCGCTTTAAATATGGCTCAGGCATGATATACTGTTTCATGTTCATTTCATCCATCTTTCCTCTATATTAGTTGCTTTGGGAGGGTGCTTTTAAAATGCCATTGTCATGTATGGATTCTTAGATTGATAAGCCCATATATGGTTCTGTTGTGTATCTCGGTATCAGACCAAAGATAACTAATATCTTCTTATATTTCTTTCACTGCATACACCTTCTGATATTTGATTTCTATGGCATATTACTTGAATCGGCCCTCTTTACAGTAAATTGTCTCTTAACTGTATGATGTTTTTATATTGAAGCTTTGCATCTTCTCTCTGCAACAATACTTTCTCTGTGATAGTTTCTGTAGATTTTGGTCCCATTTAAATCAATTTCCTTGTATTACAAGAGATAGCAGGAGAGATTTTGGATTGACACCCAAGTTATATTATATGCTCCCTTCTATGATAAGATGTCCTAGGCACTGGTCTATGGAAACTCTAGGCTGTCTCTAGGAGCGACAACATCTGTCGACAACACAAGGCAAGAGTAATTCAAATTCATTTAGAGCTATTCTTCAGCAGGGATTGCGCAGTGGAGGTAGGCTAGCAGGAGGCATAGATCAGTGCATGGATTTGCAAGATTGTTCCTGATTAGTGTATGAAGATTTTACTATACTAAGAGCTTAATAAGCTTTGTATGAGGATTTTCATATGATTCCATGATACATAATATATAGTTGGGGTTTTCAGCTTCAGGCTTTCCCGGTTAAAAACAACTCTGTTATGTGCGATTATTTTTATTTATGCTTTACATGTGTGTGCAATTAATTTTCCGCAAAAGATTAACAAGTGGAATAATTCAGTATCTTGCATAAAGTTAAATAGTGTGAGATCAGGTGGATCAGGTGGATCAAGTGGATCTACAATGAAAGTGTTTGTAAAATAATTTGGCAGTTCATGCATTTTTCGGGTGGGTGCTTTGCGCGTGGTTGTTGAAGAGACTTACGACACTTTGAGTAAAGGTCAAATTTCTAGATCCATTGTTGTTTTTGAATAATTCTCTTGTTTTTCTATTTTAAGAAAATGCACATTATTATTGAATGCATATATTAGAAAAATATGAGACTTAATCTTTAAATAGTTGTACTAAAATTTTCTACAGACTTTGTACTAAAATCTTTAAAAGGCTGAGAATTTGCATTGACTTCCATGTCCTACATAAACTGACAGTAACAGATCCATTTGCCACTCCCTTTGCCGATGATTCATTTGAAATATTTCTTGATTAGAGAGCATTACACTTTCCTTCTCGATTTTTACAAGAGCACTCTTGTAATGGAGAAAAAGAGATAGAGGAAATGAAAATATAGAAATATTAGGCTGGGTTGACATTGCTGTCATTGGAAAAAACTATGATGTTTATTGTGATCTTCTTTAAAGGAGAATAATGTGTCATGTGAATACTAAATAGAAATTGGATGTCAAATGTGATAGAACTAATGCGGTGGCAATGTACCTATTATTAGAATTTCATTTTTGTCAATGGAAAAAACTATGATGATTCTTGTGATATTATTTAAAGGAGAATAACATGTCATGTAAATACTAAATAGAAATTGGATGCCAAATGTGATAGAAATATTTTAGTTTCAGTGTACCTAGTATTAGAATTTCATGGTTATATGTCAAAATAAATATACACTCTATATTTTTCATCGACTACCCTTACTTGATGCTTTTCATTGTTCATTTGATTACTTAACTCTTGTTACCTACCAATCCTACTTAGAATACCTTATCTTCTACTGAATAAGGGTCCCCAGTTGAAATATAGATGCAGTTTACAATTAAGTTTTATGACTCCAAAGGTATCTCCTCTCCCAACAACCTGTGCGTGAAGTTGCATATTCATTTGAGACCCTTCTATTCTACACATTATCATAGCATGCATATTGGTATCTATCAATGGTGGCCTTACATTATCCAAATAAGACATGCAAACTTAAAGATTGTTAGCTCACAACTGACAAGGACATTCTTTCAGGGGTTTTCATGTTGCTTCAAAAAAATGATTCCCTTGAATTAAGCATTTTAATGGGTAACATTGTGAAAAAAATACACTAGTACATGTTACAGTAGATTCATGTTTTTTGTTAATCTTCAGTGCTTCAAATTATAAAATCTACAAGCCATTATACAACAAGACCATCTTAATCCATATGTAATTTTATCCACAACAAAAGTCAGCAAAATGTTGTAAGGAATTTTATCATGGCAATAGTGAGGCTTTAATAAGGCACAAAAACATAGTATCAATGCTGAGGGATTGAGTCTTCAGAGCCTTGATTGCTTGCACTCAAGCTTTTTGTGGGGTTTAATTGCCTTCATCTTCTGATGAAGTCATGAAGCATTGTTGATCTCCTCAAGAACATATATGGAAAAGGAGTCTTACATTCTAAGATTGGTATTGTGTTCTTTGAGGTCATGTTAAAACTTTTATCAACCAAAGTTATTTCCACAAGGAAACTTTTATGCTCATATTTCATTTTTGCTAAGGAAAACCTAGCGGGAAAACCTAATTGCAACAGTTTGATTTGGCACCTACTGGTATAGAACTTGACAAGTAGCCAACGACACTAGAGAAAACCAGTTGAGCTAACCCCTTGGGCTTCTATGCACATATTTCAGATCTTTGTAATGCTAGTATTTTGTTCTAGGTTAGTTTGAGGAAAGGGCTCCAAAGGGAACCTTGAGCCTTCTATCCAGAACATGTTATTCAACCTAGAAATACATGTAGTGGTCAAATCTTGAATGCAAAATATCAAGAGAATAGAAAACACTTACTATTCTCTCCCTTGGACAACGATGTCCCTATCAAGGCCTAGATTACTAACTTGAAATAAATAAAATTAAAACCATCAAAGTTACCTCAATTTTGAGAGCAAAGCAAACCACACAAAATGATATACCATAACCTCCAAATTGGTCTTGTATTAGTAGCAATGTAGTAAAATTACAACAACATTTCCCCAAGCTCCCCAGCTTCAATCATGCCTTCCATGGGAGAGGGGTTTACATTTATAATAAAGTGGGAGCAAATCCCAATGTAAAAGAGAGTTTCTACCAAATTTACCTCAATTTTGAGAGCAAATCAAACAACCAAAAATTATAGACCATTGACCTCTAAAGTGTTCTTGTATTACTAATAATGTAGTAAAACTACAACAATGTTTCCCCCAGCTTCAATCATGCTTGCCATGAGAAAGCGGGGTTACATTTATAAGAAACTGAGAGCAAATACAAATTCATAAGAGAGTTGATAAGTGTGAGAGATGATGATCCTAATGTTGTATGAGCTAATCCAAGTGGCTCCTAGACTGTTGCATGTGGCAACCAAGAGAGGCAATGTATATCCTTAAGGATGTTGCACTGATACAAGTGTGCAATAAAAAGGAATAGGGGGAGACAAATCTTCATCAACTTGTGGCTAAACTCCACATGAACTCAACCATCAACCATTTTTGCAAGAAACTGTAAAAAAGGGGTTGCGTGGGGGCTCCAAAGTAGACCTGCATACCTCCTTTAACTGGTAGCATATCATCTTGTAGAGTATGTGCATGAACGGGTGGAGAGATGGGGGAGTTGAAGTGGAAGTGGTATGCCATATGCCCCACTCAACTCTCCCTTCAAGTCGACTCCAACTCAAGCTTGAACTTTGCCTGTTTAATGTAGCAAACTCAGACCTCTCTATGGTGAACTCGTCCTCCTTAATCGATGGAGAACTCGACCTCATTAGGCAGCCAAATAGACCCTCTATGTGGCCTTAGAAATCATCACGATACTCAGCCTTTGAAGGCAAAATCACTTCACTTGGATGCTTGTAATTCTAATTCAACTCAAAACATGTTTCGGTGCTGTCCCCAGTTATTTAATTTTGAATTTTCTTTGTCTTTTTCTCAGTTTAACGAGTAAAAGTGAATTTCCATGGAGAAATATTTATTTTTTGCACCCCAAATTGGTTACTAGAATAATGTTGGTACTATGAGTATGAATTTTGAGTACTTGCATGCCATACAACATTTCCTAGTGCCACTTTTTAACTTATTAAATACAAATTAATTAAAAATTCTCGTTCTGTGCGAAATTTATAATTTTAAAAAAATCTTAAAAATATCTAATGCAATTCTGTGAGACTTTGGGAAATGCCTAGCATGGTAATATACATTCACCACAGACTTAGAAAACACATTGGAGGCTCAATTATTAAGACACACTACAACTTTGGAGTTTATGAGTGAAAACAAATTGATTAATTATTTTCACTGAAAAATGAAATTAATTAATCAAGTGAAAAAAACACTTTGGAGCAACTTCGTTAGGAATTAGTTCCAAGGACCTAAGTCTGTTACATAAGTTCAACATGCTAGTGTCATTTTATACAATTCCCCATAGGGGCAAAAAAATTGCATAGAGAGAATAAGATAGAAGAAAGAGAAGAAGGGGCAAGATTTTCCCCTTTGGACTTTTGAACTTTGAAAATTTGACTAGTGCCCTGTACATTGGGCCATGGGGTCTTCATTCCTGCTAGGTACACTTAGCAGGTAATAGGCAGCATTTTCTTAGTCCATGAATCCTTTTGAATACTTTGATTTTATCTAGTCCACTCCTTTTCTATCTAAAATTTTGCGCAATAATTTGTTAGAGTTATATGTTAAATATTTTGGCAATGCTTCTACTCTATGTTTTAGGTAGCATTTGATGGATATGGACCTTTTTCTAGTTATTTCTTTCTTCTCGAAATATTTAGTACTTTTCAATCGTCAGGGATATTCATTTAATGACTTAAATATCAGAGATCCATGTGGTTCGTATTATTTCTAGCTTTGTTGCTTGTGAAAATTAAGTTTCCCCTTAAAACAGAAATGATAAAACTGGAAGAACAAATATCTTTCAGCTTCCTAATGAATGCTGGCTCATTTCATTTTTATAGTTTGCATGATGTTGCAACTTGGGACATAGACTACTGTATGTATTCTAAATGTTAGTGCATATATTTACTATTTGGTCAATGTTGATGTAGAGAATATTTTAGCTGTCACTTTAAACATGGTGTTTTTTCTCCCATGCTTGCAGTGCTTACAACTAATGATCTAGACAAGTTCTTGAGGTCGATTGGGAAAGAACCCTCTTATTTGGACTTAGAGGCAAACCATAAAATTATAGCACTCAGTAGTACAAAGAACAATATAGAAGTTCAACATGAGCATGCCTACCTGTATGAATATTTTTCTATTGTTCTTATCATTTTTTCAGGCTGTATTAGCTGTGGGAAAGGATCAACCACGTGATCTTGGTGGTCATGTTCTGATGGAAGTGGTTATATGCTCTAATCTGCATTCTGAAAAAGGACTGGATAATGAGACAGGACCTCCGAATATTATTCATAAAGAGAATGAAACTAGAAAACATAAAAGTTATTATGCTCAAACTTGCATGGTGTATGTTTTTTTAATTAAAACTATTCTTGATCTTGGTGAGAAGATGATCGGGCATGTATTACTTGTGTCTATTTATTTTTTTCTGTCTTTTGATGTGCTTAACTAGAACAATTTCCATTTATGGTAATGTATACAATATAACATCGTAATGTTGTTTTATATGACAAATAATCATTGACTTTCGAAGGAGTATGTATTAGTTTAAAAGCACAATCTAACTGAAACATAGTAAAATAGAGGTTTGGAGCCAATTTTATTTTCCAAGGAGCTCATAGAGAAGGATTTTTCGTTGCTTTTGATGAATATTTTTCATTACAAGGATGTAGAGAACAGTGGAAGCAATGCTTGTTGATCATCAGTTGGAATTTTTTTTGGATAGTTATGGAGTCAAAAATATGATCAGATGTGTTTGGAGTTATTTAACTAGATTAAATGAATTTATTTAATAACATCTCAGGGATATTTCTAAGAATTGAAAATTGTCGTTTGATAGAAGTTCTCTATAAAGATTTTGACCTAGTTTGCTGATCTATGTCGAGATGAAATCCATATCAAGATATTTGGCAAAACTAACATGGATCTTAATAGTTTGAATAAGAGGCATGGAAATGATAGTTCATGATTGAAGCTTCTAGTTAACATGGTCAAGCAACAACTGCTCTATTTTCAGATTTAACATAGATGGAAACGCCCTGCTACTATATGGAATCCTTCTTCAGCTAAGAAGCCATGAATATGGAGTTTTTTTTTAGTCAAAATCCCTTCATCTGGCCTCATCCATTTTTTGCAATCATAGGTGCATTCAAGCACACACATAAGCATGTCATTGATAGATTCGAACCCTAGTGGGGGTGATAACAACACCCCCCTTCACCAACCTGGTTAAGCACCTGTTTACATTTGATAGGTCTTAAATTTTTGAGAGGTTAAAGTCTTGACCATTTTAGATATTTTCATCATGATTGAAAAGCATCACTATTTGATAATATATGCTCATTGTCAATAGTCCAGATTAAGAATATGTGGTACTCGCTTGTTTTTCAAGTGCATTATGTAACTTGGTAAGAGAGAGGTCTTATATTCTTTTTCATTCTAACTGTCAAATTATTATTATATATCCATAAGTGCATTTGTTTATGTACATAGTCTAGTGTGGCCCTAATGAAACAATTACTATGATAACCTAGGATATTGGTTTATATGAAGGTTGGGAATATGTTTTTGACATTGATTGAATATGGATCAATTGATTTGTTCCATTATTCAATAACACCTTTCCTCCTCTGCTCAATGGCTATACCTACTATATAAAATGTGAAATTCCATCTATGTGCAGGTAAAGTAAAGTAAGAAAATGCTTCAAATTCTACTTACTCACATAGATAGACTTCGCTTTGTGAAGTAACACAAGTCTTAGGTCCTAGTTGGCCTTCAAAGTTTAGAACTTAATGATATCTTTGGATTGATTTTCAATCTGCAAACCATTTGGGGGATTTGTTATCATCCATTTCTAAATTTTTGGGAATGGAAAAATGACAGCATATTTTCATCTATTATTTTTAAATTTTCTTTTTTTTGGGTTCAAATTTATTACTTATTTCCTTTTATTGCAAGAACATACAATCATTTGCACCTCATACACTGCATTATTGCAACTACAACCCCTTGTTCCATTATAATGTTAGAAATCCATGCACTTTAGGTCTGGTCTATGTTTTGGCTTTTCGCAAAACAAAAAACATAAACACACTGAGATGCCTAACTTCAAAAACAACTTACAAAGTGGGAAAATACACCAGCAATTAAATCATACACAGAACACACAATTTAATTGCCACAACTGATTTCTTATCAGTCCTTTAATAAGAATCCTAAGGCTCCTTTATTAGGAAAAAAAATAGCCCTTTGTAATCCCTGAAAATATGCTCAAATTTCTTGTCCCCTTACAAAAAAAATCTTCCCTCTATCTTTTCTATCATAAAAATAAAATTAAAAATCTTAATATTTTTTTTTTTATATATAATCTTTTTTAATATCTTAAAATTGATTTTTGAGTCGAACAAACTAAAAACCGTATAAAATCTTAAAATTATTAATCACACATTTTTATATATAACATTTGATAAAATTATTAATCGCACATTTATATATATAATATTTGCATATAGATGAGAAATTTGTTACTTTCTTCTTATCTTATCTTCTACCTCTGGATGCTGGCTCAAAAGCCAGAAGAACCAGCAGAGTGCTCCAAGATAAAGCGTGGAAGCAAAATTGTGACGAGGAATAAGCTCTGAATTGACTTATCAGAAGGAGAACGCCCTTCCTCTCCCTCGAGATTGGTTAATCTGGAAAGAATATCAGTACCCAATTCGTTGTCTTCAGTGGTGCTGTTATTAGCGAGCTCACTCTTTCTAGACTTCACCATCTGGTTTACAGATTCATGGACTCTATTCTTGAGCTCTTTTGTCGCTGTGGAATTCATCATGTTCAGCCATTTCATCAGTTTACAAACAGGAAGAGGGATGATTAGGTTATACGCCCATGCTTCAGTAATTTTATCAAATGCTTTGTAAAAGGAAGCTGCAGGAACTCCGCTGCGCTTTCCAAATACCATGCAAGTTGAACTGTCAAACGCAAATATACGAAATACATCCTGAAGATCTATGGCCGAATCCTTCCTGTAGGCCTCTTCGATAACTGCAACCAGCCCTTTCTTGCACTAATTTTTGTGTGAAATTTAATCTGTAATCTCGGAAATCGCTACTGTTCAGTACCATATCAATGACACGCCTTTGATGTTAGTCGGAAAATAACCCATCTCCAAATATATCATAGACATAGGTAGGCCTGGCAAAGTTAGAGGAGTCGTTCTTAAACATGTACACTAAATTCGGAGGTCCAGATGTAATGACATCAAATTTGGTCAAGAAAAGACCAGACGTGAAGCTCAGACTTTCATGGAGGGTTGGAATTTGTATTTCTTTTTTATTTGGTTATTTTTTTATAAAAGATCAGAGTTTTGAGGTAGGGTTGAAATTTGTAATTTTCTTTTAGTGGATGTAATGGTTAAGAGTATGTCTTTCTTCCTAAAAGGTCACAAGTTCAAAACTAGAGGGGTAGAGTATGTCTGACTTTGTAGACTTAGCACTCAAACAAAGAGGTAGGGGAAGTGGGTCTCTTGTCCCACAAACAAGGGGGTCGGGGAGGTAGCTCTCTTATCCCACAAACAAGAGGTTTCATACACCAATTTGGTGTTTGCTTGGCAGTGACCTTAAGCTCAAATCTCATGCAATGTTGGAATTTGCATTACTCTATTTTGGCAATTTTTGTTTGACTTTTTAGATTTTTATACAAAATTTTATTTAAAATTTTGCTTATAAATTAACTTTTTACCAATAATTTTTTTATTAAAATATTTCTCTTAATAATACATTTATCATAACACCAATAATTTTTTTATTAAAATTTTTCTCTTAATAATACATTTATCATAACACTAATAATTTTTTTATTAAAATATTTCTCTTAATAATACATTTATCATAACCTATGGAATAGATTAGAAGAGTTAAATGTTCCTTTCCAGCTAAGAGCGGTTGCTATAAGATTATAGGAGAATGTAATTGCCAAGTTAATGATCCATGATGGGTGGTTGAAATATATTAAGTGTAATATCGGAGTTAAACAAGGTTGCTCTCTCTCCCCTACCTTATTTGGCATTTACATCGACAAGCTAGAAGGTTGTTTAGAGGAAGCAGGATGTGCTGGCACGATCTTAGCTAGGATAGTCACCATCATTTTTCTCTATGATGACAATATTGTTCTTCTCGTAAGGTGCCCATCTGATCTTAATAAGCAACTTAGACTTCTTAAGGATTTCTGCTCTACCATGGGTATGTGTGTTAACACTGACAAAACAAAAGTTATGATTATCAAATCCAATAAGGACACTAACACTAATTTTATGTATGACAATAGTAACTTGGAGGAAGTGTCTTTTTACAAGTACCTAGGAATTGATATTTATCACAAGCTCAATTGGAACTATAGCATTTAGAAAAGGATTAATGGGGGGTGGAAAGCTTATTTTGGTCTTGAAAATAATTGCTAAACGACAAACCTCGTAATGTGGGATAGAAAGAAGTTCCTCTTTGAAACTTTAGTCACTCCTATTATCTTATATGGATGTGAGGTTTGGGGTTGCAGCATTTCTAGAGAAACCTGGAGAAAGATTGAGCAAATCCAAAAGCGTTTTATAATGTAAAACCTTAAAATTAAAAGCAATACACCCTATCCTATTCTTCTTATAGAAGTGGGTCTTTCCCCTATCGAGAGCCTAGTTGTGGCTAGGCTTCTGTTGTACAAGCACAAGCTCAATAGCATAAGAGACCATAAACTTCCTAAGCTAGCTTTAAATTCCAGTCAAAACAACCTAAGGCTTAAACGAGGTTGGTATAAAGACACCAGGACCTGGTTAAACCATTGGGAGATCGACGAGAATGTTGCATTGCAAAACATTAATAACATTAAAAAATTGCTACTTCTAAGTTCAAAGAAAAAATATGGTGTGAGAAAGATCTAGCAGTTAAAAGAAAATTAAGATATTATAAGGAGGTCATCAACCCCACCCTAGAAGATCAAAAGTATCTCTCTGTTTTAACTAGCTCAAAGAAGAAAATTAATATAGCCAAGATTAGAACAATCTCTCATGAGCTCCATAGCGAAACAGGTCGTTGGATAGTTCCTAAAACACCATGGATGGAAAGGATCTACCATTCTGTGAGAATATGAACATCAAGGATGAAAACCACTTCCTCTTAGAGTGCCCCACGTACAACCACATTAGAGCTAAATTTCATAATCTTTGTTGCAATACTGACCTTCCTAGCCTTTTAAGATGTCAAAATTATAGTGAGCTCCGGAGGCTTCTCTCCAGGCTTTTTGAGCATAGGAATAAAATCTTAAATCAAACTAAATAACTATTTTCTTTAGGTCCGATAGACCAAAGATTGGTCTTAGTGGACGTTAACCATCATCATCATCAATTAATAATGATAATATAGTAGATAAATTTCGTTCGGATTAATCACATTATTATGAATTATCATATTATTATGAATTGGTCGAAGTTTCAAACCATCTAATGTCCTTAGAATAAGGTGAGAAAAGCCGTTAAAAAACTAGCTATTATTTAGTTAGTTATTAATTTTTTTATTAATAATTAATAAAAATTGAAATATGATTTTAATAAATATTTTAATTATTAAAATTATTTTACTAAACAATTAAACTATTAAAAATATTTTAGTAAATATAAATATTTTAATAAATATTTCAATTGTATTCAAAAAATAAAAAAAATCTAAAATCGAAAATAGGGAATTATATATTATAATAATATTAATAAGGGACAAAGAAATTAGTAAACTAAAAAATCTAAAAAATTAATAAACCATAAGAATTAATATTTTAAACTCGAGATGTTAATAAACCCAAGAGATTATTAATATTATAAACCAAAAGAAATAATAAATCCAAGGGTCTAATATTATAAACCAAAGGAATTGGTAAACCCAAGGGAAAAATATTAAAAACCTAAGGATCAATAAGGCCAAGGGATTAATATTAAAAAGACACGAAATTAATAAACCCTAAGAATTAATACTATTTAATATTTTAAACTCAAAAACCTAGGAAATTAATAAACCATAATAATCAATATTTTAAACTCAAGAGATTAATAAATCCAATGGATTATTAATAATATGAACCAAAAGAACTAATAAACCCAAGGGTTTAATATTATAAACCAAAGGAATCGGTGAACCCAAGTGATACATATTAAAAACCTAAGGGATCAATAAGGGCACTGAATCAATATTAAAAACACAAGAGATTAATAAACCCTAAGAATAAATGTTTTAAACTCAAAAACCTAAGAAATTAATAAACCCTAATAATTAATATTTTAAATTCAAAAGATTAATAAACCCAAGAGATTATTAATTTTATAAACCAAAAGAAGTGATAAAACCAAGGGTTTAATATTATAAACGAAAGGAATTGATAAACCCAAGGGATATATATTAATATTATGGACCAAGACCCAGCCCAAAGCCAAAACCAACCCGAAAGGTCAAGTGAATAGTTTTGCGCCCTTGAACTCAGAAACAGAGGAAGTCCAAGAAGTTGACCCTATGGGTTTGCAGAAGGATCCTCAAATGCAAGAAGCCCCCGTTCCTCCGAAGAGTGGTGATCTCTCCGGTGAAACCCTAAATGAGAAGGAACCTGCTTTTGAGGGTGATGACCTAGACTTGGAGGAATTAGAGGAGAATGGAGAAATTGGGGATTCACAAGCCTCGATCAAAAGATCCACCAGGGGAAGGAAAACCTCCAGGGAGAAGAGGGAACAAGAAACCTACAAGGAGAAGTTGAAAGGGAGCTAACCGACCTTGGAAAATATGCTGGCTAGGAACCCAAAGACAAACAAAAATCAAGGTCAGGGCTCTAAGGGAGCCCTCTTAGCCCAAAAACGAAAGTAATGAAGATCGTCTCCTAGAAATATAGAGGGATGGGGAGAAACCTAAAAGAGGAAGCGATGAAAAGTTTAACCAAATTGGAAAAGCCATACATTCTTCTCATCCAGCAGACCAAACTGGAGGAAAGGGATTTCCTTCAAAAAGGAAGACGATTTTTGAGAAAAGGAGGAGGTCTAGCTGTCTCCTCTAGAGGTTCCTCAGGAGGGCTGGGAATTCTATGGAATGAGACATGCCTTGAGAAAATTTAGGTAAAATATAACTCAAACTAGATTTGTGTTCAGTTTTTACACCAAGACTGCAAAGAGATAGTGAGTCTTTTCAATATCTATGCCCCAGCTAGCCTAGGGGGACAAAAATAATTAATGGGAGTGCATAAGATACTTAGCAAACGAGATCTTGATGGATAATATCATTCTTTCCAGAGACTTGAGCCTCAGTTTAAGCCATGGGGAGAAGCGCGGGGGCATCATTGTGAGGGGTCCAGCTAGAGAATGGGTGGAAGAGCTCATTTAGGATTGGGACATATTGGACATTAAGCCTTCCAAAGGCAAGTGACACATGGACTAACAAAATAATTGGATCGGGCCACCTCACTGCAAGGTTAGACCATTTTCTTATTTAAATTTATTTTTTGTTATTAGGTCTAGATGCTAGCTTAGATATCCTCTCTTCATCAGTTTCTGACCACAAGCTCATAAGGCTTGAGTTGAAAACTCAAAGGAACCTGGGACCCATTCCCTTCCGGTTCAACGCAATTTGGGTGCAGAACAATGACTTCTTGGAAAGAGTCGAGGATGTTTGGAGGCTTCATATCACTGGCTCCCCCTTCTTTGTGTGGGAAGAGAAGCTGAGGAGAGTGAAGAAGGCCCTCAAGAGTTGGGTTAAATCCTTCCCCCCCCCCCGACTGAGGAAAGGAGGTCTGCCCAGGCGAGTTTAGAGAGACATCATATGCAAATGGAAGAAATGGACATCTTGAAGGAAAGCTTAATCATTGAAGATGATCTCCAAGTTAAGTTTCATAAAGCATGCATTCGGGAGGAGGAGTTTTGGAGGCTAAAATCTTGCAACCTATGGCTTCAAGCTTAGGACAAGAACACCTCCTTCTTCCATAAGTAGGCTCAAGCAAGAAGAAGCTTCAACTCAATAGTTGAGATATCCTCAGGAAACCAATCCCTCTTTGACTTTTCTAGCATAAAAAAAGCTTCCCACCACCACTTCAAAAGTCTATATATAGAGGCAAAGAATGCGTGACACAACTATAATATACTTGATCTTGTTCCTTCAAAAGTCACTGCCCAGATGAACACTTTGCTGATTGCTCCTATCACTATCAAAGAAATCAAGAGGGCCCTCAATGATATGGATCCGGATAAGGCAGCTGGGCTGGATGGATTCATTGCTCATTTCGTTAAGGCTTGCTGGAATACGGACAAAAGGGACCTACATAAAATGATTCTAAAATCTCAATTCCACCATAAGATGGGGGTAGTACAAACTAAGCCTTCTTGGCATTCATACCTAAATTGAAGGGAGCTTGTACCTTTAATAGGTTCAGTCTTATTTCCCTCTGCAACATTGACTATAAGCTCATTACTAAAGTAATGGAAAACATGTTGAAATTCCTTCTCCTTGATCTCATTCCAAACAATCAAGGGGGATTTGTCAAAGGAATGCAGCTAATTGACGACTTTATCCTTGTCTAGGAAGCGATACATTTGAGCATCTAAAGGAGAGAAAAAGGCATGGATATCATACTAGATCTTACTAGTGCGTTTAACAGAGTGAGGCACAATTTCCTCTTCGGGGTTATGAAAAATTTTGGATTTGATAATCGTTTCATAAGCTGGGTCAAGGCCTGCATTACGGAGCCTTGGATTTCCCCTCTTGTCAATGGGCATGCTGTTGACTTCTTCAAAGCTAGTTGGGGTCTCAAGCAAGGATGCCCTCTCTCCCCGCTGCTCTTTATTATTCAAGCCTTTGTCCTCAGCTTCATGATGGAAAAAATATGCGTTGATCAAGAGCTTATGGTTCTCAAAATTACTAGAGGAGTTAGAGACATAAATCATGCTCTGTTTGCTGACGAATCTCTCTTTCTCGGTGGTTCTTCCTCCAATTCGGCCACCCGATTTAGGCTTGACATTGATTGATTCTGTAATAAATATGGAAGCAAGCTTAATGCTGGTAAATGCCATATTTATTCCCGGAACCTCTCTAGAATCGAGCTAAGCACCATCATCAGAATATTTGGTTTCAAAGGCTCTACAAATTGGGCTTCTTTTAAATACCTTGGTCTACCAATTTTCCAAGGAGCCCCAACCGGGAGGGACTGGATTCCTCTGTTGGAAAAATTCAAGCAAAGCTACAATCCTGGGGCACTTCGTGGCTTAATCTAGCAAGGAAGGAAATTCTCATTAAATTGGTACTAAATAGTTTGCCCATCTTCGAGAGCTCCATATTGCTGGCTCCGATGGGCACTCTTCGTAAGATGGAGAAAATCATACGTTCCTTTTTTTGGAAGGGAGGGAAGAATAACGCTAAGAGGATTCTGCTGGTCAGCTGGGATAAGGTTGCCTTGTCGCTTAAGGAAGGTGGCCTCCACATGAAAGATCTCAACAATGAAAGTATCGCTTTGGGAGCTAAGATCCTTTGGCGATAGGTTGAAAGGAAGCCGGGGTGGGCAAAAATAGCCCTCTAGAAAAAATACAGTCACAGAACTCAACTTCGCAGCCTCGAGCAATGTTGCACAATACGTCATGGCTCCCCGATCCATCTGCTATGCAAACATTCTCTCCCTCTGCTACGCAACCAGATGTATTAGATCCCTGGCAATGGAAAGATGATCAAAATTTGGGAGGACAGGATTATGAACGGAGAATCGCTTGGGGATGACCCCGACCTGGAAGAATTAAAGCGGTGGATCATTGCTGAGGATTACCTCACACTATGGGATATTTATGATTGGGACAACAACGCTTGGGCATGGTGGAAAAGTATGAATCTTCCAGCGCAATTGGAGCAAGCTTGGTCAAATTTCATGTTCTTGATGGCTGGGAAAGCTCCAATAAACACAAGAAAAAAGTATAGAAGAGGTTGGGGAGCCAAGTCAGGTTGCTACACAGTGGCACATGACTATAGGCGCCTTAAGGCCATCCCCACCGCTAATAACCCTGCAATTTGGAAAGGGATCTGGAAAATTAAAAGCATCCCCAAGATCGACATGTTCGCCTGGTTGTTGGGTCACAACAGAATTCTTACAACAGAGAATTTTCAAAGAAGAGGCTTTAAGGTCCCTCTTGGCGTCCTCTCTACCATCAAGAGGTCGAAACAATGAACCATGTCTTCCTCAGGTGCCAATACGCTCGAGACATTTGAAAGGAGGTCATGAAAATTTGGAGCAGTAACATCAGCCTTCCAGACACGATCACGAATTTTTTTGACAAAGTGGGGATCCTTGTACCCTGCCTCTTTCCCCTTAAAAGGTTGGCCAAGATAGGGGTAGATGATCATACCAAAGCTCGTCTGTTGGAATATCTGGCTTGAAAGAAACAACCGAATATTTCAAGAAAAGTTTCTAAACTAGCAACACATCACGGTGAAAATCAGGAGCTTGTTCAAAGAGATTATGCAAGAAAATGTGGGGCAGAATCAAGACTATAGCTCTAATCAGCAAAAAAGGGATTGGTGCTTGCATCTGGGCTTGCATTTTTCCACACGGGGAAATGTGGAGAAGAGCATAAAAGGTTGGAAAATCATATTAGAGGGAGAGGACTTTGACAAATGGAGAAGGAGCACTGATATTCACACTTTGTTCTTTGACGGTGCTACAAAAGGAAATCCAAGGAAGGTAGGAGATGGGGGCACCATTCGAAGACCATATGATGAAATCATGTTCAATTTCACTTGGGAGTTGGGGCTCACCATGAACACACAAGCTGAAGCCCTTGCCCTCCTCCAAGGACTGAAGCAGCTTCAAAAACATGGAATTAAGGATGCTCGAATCATAGGTGATTCAAAAAGCCTCATTGGCTTGATGGTGACAAATTCAGTCCTTAAGGACCTCCGTCTACAGAGGCTGATCACTCGTATCAATAAGATGATCAATTCCTTTTCCAATCTTCAGTTCTTCCATGTCCTTTGGATAAATACCAAAGATGCGGATCGTGAAGCCAACATTGTTGTCTCTCTCCAGGCGGGAACTCTCCTCTGCGATGAGGGGGAAATCTGGGATCCCCTGCCATAGCTGGGTGTGTCTTATCTCTTTTTCTCATGTTTTATTTTTTTATGCTCCAACGTTTTGTTTGTATAAGACGGTTTGCTAGCATTTGGGAAATTTCTAGAATGACCGAAGATAGGAACCTTCCAAAGGTAAGAAGCATCATAGTTGAACTCCACTTGAACAGAAGCCCCTTATATATCGGGTCTCCATATGTAATTTCCTTGGGCTTTGGCACTGGGCTTCTTGAATTAATATAATATAACCGTTTCTGTTAAAAAAAAATATTGGAGAGTATAGCTCTTCATGAACCTAGATACAACTAGAATACATCCTGTGACAAACCATATCACACTACTCCATAATGAGCTATTCACAATTGTAAAGTCTTCTTGGTACAAAGTACTAGCTGGATCACATTCTAATGACTTAGATGTTTACACATGCTACTACATGCTCCATCTCTTCCAACCTGGAGAGGGCTTCTACAATGTCTCTTAACCCATAAATCATCATTATGTCCCCTAATTTTTTATTTTTATCTCTAATGATAGAATCCCGTTGATCCATCTATAATCACATGATGTTCTTGAGTTTATATTTAGGATATGAAATCGTGGGAAAATATCTCACCCATAAATTGATGATGTAATTATTTAAAATTTAGCTCCATGTCTTATCTAGGACCGAATACTCCCTCCATGAATTATACTATTCTAAAATCTCTACCCTATTGGATCAATATAAATTATTTCTCTTTCGTTACCGAACAAATGTTATTTACTCCTTTATCTAGAGTGCAAGTAGCTCCCTTTCTCCACTCCAAAGAACTTACTAGAGTAGATATCCTCTGGTAAAACTACTACTATTTGTCTTCCAACAAGGTTGAGGAAACTTTGAAACAAATTTCCTATGCTAAGTTTCTCATTGCCTCATTGGTCTCATAGTATCTAAATTCCAATACATTAGTTTTCATGTGATGTAATCATGTAATCTAATGCACTAGTAAGGAAATGCATAAGCTCAATCATTTGGTAACTCATTCTAAAATTATAATCTATGCCTTACACCATTAGTAGACATGTTATCAATTCCCCAGCTATACTTCCCAAAATATTCTACTACTCCAATCACCTATAATTGTAGACAAGAAATATGCTACTAGGAACCTAAGTTTCAATGCTCCTACTATTCCTTCCACTAGTGCCTTCATCTTCCAAACCATCAACCACTTGTAGAAACTTTTACTTCAGTGCTCAGAGGAAAACTTGTTATTGTATATTTCCCCAACAAGTGGGATATCCAATTAGTAATCATTCTCATAAGGATGTATGCTACTATTCTAAGAGTTACCAAAGAGTCTCAATTTTTCTTGCTTCTTCTTTAGTTCCTACACTTGTTTCAATATATTATGACACACATCCCTGTTGAAAATTAGTTTTTTGAAAATTTTTATGTTCTACTCAACTAATTCTTTTTAGAATTCACGATTTTTACGAAAAACAACTCGCTCCTTCCTCCAAATAGCCAAAAAAATTGATTGCAGCAAATTGTAAATGGAATCATCTTCACCTAAAATTAAATGCAAAATATTTTTCATGTTGGTTTTAACAATGTTTAGATAAGACTCTTTGATGTTAGCTAAGAAGCATAATTTCTAATCCATTGAGCCTCTTACCAAAGGTAGGGCCCTCAATACCATGCAATCCTTGCAAGTTATCTACAATCATAACCTTAAAATTTCATCATTGCAGTGGGGTACAAGAGTACTTACCCTTATGGTTTCATTGAGGTAGGAAGAAATTGAAAGTCTTACCTCTTTACAAGGGTGTTCCAAAAACCTTTGTTTGATCAAGGAAATGATCAATGGTTTCAAATACAAACTAGAAATTTTCCGATCAGATTGGTCTACCTTGGAAAAACTAATGCATCCATAAGGTCGCAATTAACCAAAACATCACCTCATTCAAGATTATCGGAAATAACCCCACATGTTCTCCCCTTAACTTGACCTCTTTATCAATTTAAATCAAACACATGTGTACGGTTTTACACTTTACCTTTATGCATTGCTGCCCTTCACATTACCTGATTTCATGCACGGCTTCACACTATGCTAATACCTCAGACCTGTGGGTTATGTCCCACTTACTCCTTTACATATGTAGTGGTTATAACATAAATATTTTATGTAATCACAACGCTTTCACTTTATAATATATTTCCCATCTAACTCAACTATTAGCTGCATATAATCATAGAACTACATGTTGTAGGGTCCACAATACTTTGAACCAATCACAGTGCATCGCCCTTAAGATCTGTGCTAAACATTAAACCATAAAACTTGCAGTATGGGATCTTGCGCTATGTCGACACGTGGTCGCCTCCGCCGCATCGCACATTTCACTCTTTACCACATCGCAACCAAAACAACATACCTACGATGTCTTAAAGTTAAACCTTAAAATTTTCAATATGCGATTCGTCGTTCGTCATTGATCTACTACCTGATCCAACAGTCCTCACATTCACCTCCATCTCATCACATCACAACTTATCTTGTTTACTTTGAAAATTCCTCAACTTAACTTCTGAAATCGTCGATGTGCGATGTTGTGCCACACTGACACGTGTCCTCGTCTGAAACTCTCTAACTTTGCCTTGTTGTGTAATGTTCATCTTTTAATTGCTTGCCTTCATTTCTGCCCGCACTTGATCTCCACCATTGATTCTTAAATCTTCGGATCTACGATTTAATCTTGTTCGTCCATTCACCTCTCTATAATTTCTAAGTTTTCTTTGCCTCCGTTACTTCCTTCGCTTTATATTGCTTTGTTGATCTGTCTTCTTCTGCAACTCCTCCTTAGCTTATTCGGCTTTCTCAAATGTGAATTTCTCCTACAATTTTCATCTATCCTTAAAGGCAGTAATATATTTTTGAATTATTCTTCATTCTTCAGTCTTTGGTCAAATTCTTCTATTTATACTTTCATTACTCTGCAACACAATTTTCTCTACACTGCTTCTCCTTTGCTTGTTTGGACTACTTCAAGTCTATCTCTCCTGAGCTTATCTTTTTTTGGTATTCATTACACCATCTCGAACTTGAATACAAAATACTCTCTATATTATTCCTTTTCTTCCAGATTTCGTAATTTTTTCCTTACTTGACCTGTACACACATCTATTAGATCCAGACTGGAATCACACAGATTCTACTCATCCATAATTATTTTATCACTCAATAGAATTTAAACATTCAATTTGAATTCATTCATCATGGTTTATCACATAAAGGTAAAAATGCGAAGTTGGGTAACACTTTTGTGAGAATCGAGGGCAAAAGTTTTTTTTCCTCAATAGTTCGGCTGAACTATTCGAGAGTTTGGCCGAACTTTCGAAATTATTTCGGCCGAACTCATTCTTCCATTTCCATTGACGGCGTACTGATGGCAGTGGCAAACAAATTTTTGGCCGGAGATGGGAAAACCGGAAACAAAATTTCGACCGAACTAAAAGTTTGGCCGGACTATTAGTTCGGCCAAACTAGTATTTTATAAATATATCGCCCAACGAACATTTACAAGTTTCTTGTTCACATTGGTCTCATGTGTCTGTCTCTTATTCGTTGCTTGCTATTGTTTTTCTGTTGCACGCCACGAGGAGGAGGGGAGTTTTGTTGGCGCGTCTGTGTCTTTTTCATTTCTTGCTGCTATTTTTCTGTTGCGTGTCGCGCTGAGGAGGGGAGTTTTGTTGATTTGCAGTGGCATCGCGACATTGAGGTAAATTTTGTTTATTTTGTTTGATTTTTCAGTTGTAGTTGCTTTTATTTTTTGTAATTATTTTTTGTTGTTTTTTTTTTAAATTTGATTTTAATTTAAGTTTTTTCGTTCGTAGGGAATTTGGTTGTCTTCCACGATGTTTTCAGTTATCGCTCGGGTTCATCTGCGAATTTCTGCGACTTTCCAGGTATGCATCATAAGCATGTGAATTTTTTCGAAGTTATGTATCTATGTTTATAGCTCAATGTAATGATATAGCTTAATGTTTATACCGAATTTCTATATCTATGTGAATTTCTGTGAATTTCTGTATCTATGTTTCTTGTATTCTGTAATTGCAATATAAATTCAATTTACAGCTATTGTCTATATTTATATATATGCACATAGTATTTAGAAATATTAAGCCTGCCTTACCTGAGTCTGATTAAGGTCCTTACTTACCAGTCCAGCTTTGTATATATTGATATATATATGAATATAAATATTAACAAAAGGCAAGAATAAGTAAGCCAGGGGTATCCTCCCTCCTCTCGGCTATGAAGAACTATTAAATATGTCGCTGAAAGTATACGTCATTCATTATTGGTGACTGAGGGTTGGTGGAGGATTTTATTATTTTTGAACATATAGTAAAAATCCCTTGATATATTTTCAATTGTGCCTCGGTTTTTCTTGAAAAATACTCTGGTTTATATAAATGTACCAGATCAAATAGTTATACTTTTAATGTCATACAATCCTTGTAAAAACAGAATATCAGATTCTGCCTTCCCTACAGAAACTTCTTCTGACTGCATAAATTATATAACTAGACACCAAGTAAACTGTTTACTATGTGTAAAAACACATCGACATCTTCCCAAGAGGATTCCAGGAACATAGGCATATGTTTGCATGCTGCCTCCAAGAGTCACTCTATTCCTAATAGTTACAAATATTTCATTAAAAGACTTTGTAAACATGGGATAAAACTTTTGCAAAAATTTAACATAAAACCGATTCCGAGCGCCCAAAACTCCAAAAATTGTGGTACTGTATGAGAACAGATGTCTCTTCAGTTAAAACTTACCATCCCGGATGCTCCCATACCATTTGAGTCAGAGAGCTCGTATTGCATAACCCCAAAAAATCCATGCAGACCCTTCTTAGATAAATTGTCCTCTTGGCAGTTTTTCTCACAAAATATATGTTTGAAATGTAAGGAGGTGAAACTGGACCTTAAGTTGTTGATGTGATCCATTCATGACGGTAGATTACTCGGGTTCAGTGTGATTCCCTTGTTGAGGTGATCAATCAGTACATTTTAATCTCTGTAAACCCACATTTTCTCGATACGGAGTTGATTGGAAAACCACAGTAAGCCCCACAGAACCAGGACTTCACCCCTCATGTTTATTCCAGATCCTCCGTGCCAATAAATCTTATAGTGGCAGCTAGGGGATAACATGAGCCAAGCACCATACCCACACATGGAGTGTTATGAAGCCCCATCAAAATATCCAGAAAAACACATACTTTCGATATATCTCCCATTTTAATGGGGTCTATCACATTTATAGAAAAACACATTAACCATAAAACTTTCCCATTGAAACCAAAAGTGATTTGATACAAAACATAGGGTTTAACCTTATATAGGTAATTTTTTCAAATATATTCTTAATTTAAAATGAAAAATATTCAATGTAAACACATGCATTAACATATAATTGTGATACATTCCCTTCTTCCAAACTTAGTGGACATCCTTCTAGAAAAATCCCTTTTAATGAAGCAGATATATCCATAGTGATCCACTGATATTTGTTCACAAACAACTCTTCCATTTTGGACTTTTATATCTCAAAACTATGCTCATTGAATTTATGCATCTATATTTTAAACTACTTGAAACTATTTTATTACACCATAGGAATCATTTCGATATATCTCCAATTTTAATGGGGTCTATCACATTTAGAAAAAATACATTAGCCATAAAAGTTTCCCATTGAAATCAAAAGTACTTTGATACAAAACATAGGTTTTAACCTTATATAGTTAATTGTTTCAAATGGATTTTTTATAGAATGGAAAATATTCAATGTAAAACACATGCACATTAACATATAATTGTGATGTTTTCCCTTCTTTCCAACTTAGTGGACATCCTTCTAGAAAAATCCATTTTAATGAAGCAGATATATCCATAGTGATCCACTGATATTTGTTCACAAACAACTCTTCCATTTTGGACTTTTATATCTCAAAACTATGCTCATTGAACATACACATACCAAAAAATTCCATTTTGGTTGATTACTGCTGGTGCTACATTTCAACATGCTATGGATATAGTTTTCAGAGGACTAATCAATAGCTCAGTTGTTATATACTTAGATGACATTACTGTCTACTCTAAGCATAGAAACAATCATGTTAATAACCTGAAACATATTTTTGAAAGATATAAAAAATTTGGCATTTCCTTGAATCCTAAAAAATGTTATTTCGCCTTATCAGAAGGTAAATTGTTAGGGTTCATTGTCTCCAAAAAAGGAATCCATATTGACCCTGATAGGATTCAGGAAATCGAAAAAATTCCTCTACCACACAATAAAAAAATGATGCAATAATTTTTAGGAAAAATTAATCTTGTAAAAAGGTTTGTTCTTCATTTTTCCCAAATCATCTTACCCTTGCAATCAATGATCAAGAAAAATTAAATTTTTAAATGGGGAAAAGATGAGAGAAATTCTTTTGAGTTGATTAAGAAAGCTATCATTGAAGCTCCTTTTTTAACAACTCCCAATTTTCTTAAGCCATTTTTATTATACACATTCTCTTCTGATATGTCATACACAACAGTTTTGACAAAGCTAAATGATCAAAACATTGAAGCACCGATTTCATTTTTCAGTTCTAATCTTCAAGGTGCTAAGTTAAATTATTCAGCTGTGGAAAAACAAGCTTTTGCTGTGTTTAAAGCCTTGAAACATTTTAGACCTTTTCTCCTAAAAACACATACTAAAATAATAGTACCTTACTCAGCAGTAAGGAAATGATTAATCCAACGAGAAGTAGGAGAGAAGAGAGAAAATTGGGTTACTGCACTTCAAGAATATGATGTAGAGATACATCCTGCTAAAATTGTTAAAGTTCAAGGTATTTGTAGGATTTTAATTGGAGCCTCTCATTTACCAACAGAATAAGATCAATCAAATGAATACAACTATCTGAGGTAAGCCTAAACGATTCTCAGTCACAATATGTTGATTTGAAAATTTTCTTGAAAAATGGATATGCTCCATTATATATCAATTACACAGCAAAGCGTGCTCTAAGGCTTAAAGAAAATCAATATAAACTCATAGATGATGTGTTATTTTGGAAGAATTATGATTCTGTACTATTGAGATGTTTAGAGAAAACTGAAGCTAAAAAGGTAATGCGGGAATTACATGATGGACCAGCTGGAGGTAATTTTGGAGGAAACACCACAACTCATATAATAATGCATGTCGATTACTATTGACCAACTCTATTTAAATATTCACATGAATATGCGAGAAAATACAAAGTATGTCAAACTGCAGCAGGAAGAGAAAGGAATGTAGCATTTCCACTACAACTAGTAAATATCCAACAACCATTCAAACAATGGGGGTTAGATATTATAGGTGAAATAACTCCAAACTCTTCTAAAAAGCATAAGTACATTCTAATTGCAACAGATTATTTCACAAAATGGGTAGAATATATCCCATTAAAGTTGGTTAATACACAAAATATTATACATTTTATTGATTAGTTTATAATCACCAGATTTGGCCTCCCATCAGCTTTGATATTTGACAATGCATCTTACTTTTCTGGAAATTCCATGATATAATTTTCTTTGAAAAGAGGTTTTAAATTAAAATACTCAGCTAACTGTTATCCACGGGGTAATGGATTGGTTGAATCTACAAATAAAAACCTTATCAAGATCATCAAACGAACTATATAACAAAATCATAAAAATAGGCACAAAGCACTATTATTTGCTCTTTGGGCAGATAGAATCACCCAGAAAGCCTCAATAGGTACTTCTCCACTTGTGTTATTTTATGGGAAATAAGTAGTTCTACCCACAAATATAACAATACCATCATTTGCTTTAGTGCATTTTATTGATGAAAATCCTTCATCTTCCCTTCAACTTAGACAAGATCAAATTCTTAAAATGGAAGAACAAAGAGAAAAAGCCAAAGTTATACATGCACATCATCAACAAATAGTTAAAGCCTAGTTTGACACAGCATCTACCAACTCAAAATATTTTGAGATTGGAGATCTTGTTTTGAAATGGGATAAGGCACATGAGGAAAAAGGTAAGCGTACCAAATTCCAAATATTATGGCTTGGTCCATTTCAAATCATAGAAAAAATAGGCTTATCCACCTTTTTGTTACAAGACTTATTAGGTAAGAAAGATTCCTTGCCTTTGAATGGTCAAATTCTTGAAAAACATTTCTCTTAGGAATCAAACTTTAAATTTTATTTTGCTTTAGGAAAATAAAAGTTAAAAATAGCATCTTTTTTTGTTGATTCAAAGTTTTAAAATTTCTGATAAATTTATTTGATTTTTCTCTTCTATAAATAAGTAAAGTAAAAATATAATTATAACTATGAGAATTGAATAAACCCTTTTTTTTTTTAAATATTTTGAAATTTACTAAAGGCATTTACTTTCCGAAAAGACACTTGATATCATAAAATATAGATGTTATGTATCAGTCAAAAAAGGAAACTTTTAACTTAGCAAGGATTCTCTATGAAAAGGTATCTACGAGCTCTATAATTATCGTCCATGACTCTTAAACGAGCTAATGATTCATCCCATCCGATAAAATTTCTTCTTCAACATATAATTCAAAAAGGAAAAAAGAAATATATACAATGTACAAATTCAAAAGAAAATAAATCTCATCATGAGCTTGTTTATCATGATCATAGAGAAATAATCTAGACTGATATTACCAATATTGCATACCATAATAGGGTAATAACTAAATGATTATAAAAATCAAAAGACAAGGGGTCTCATCACGAGCCAACTTGTTCAGTCTAAGTTACTATCAGTGAAAGACATTGTCACTATTAGGCCACCAAAACTGGACAATGATTTTGAGAATGCATCAGAAAAAATAAATTCAATTATATGTCAAATTAAGCTTTCAAATAAAGAAATCAAATTCATATGGGACCATGAATCATTATTGGTTAAAAGATAACCCTGTCGAGGCTATAAACGCCTGCTGGCAATAGTGGCTCTATCTGTGATAAAGAATAAAAATCTATGAAACCAAATTTTTAGAGAATACCTACTTTATATTTTTGAATCTGAGTACCGAATGATACAAACACCTATGTGTTATTACTAAAGGAATCAACTAGGAAAAAAATGAGATATGTAAATAGATTATATTCTGAAAAGACACTGTTTAATTCATGAATCATACTATTTTTATTCTTATATATTTTTCTTGTTTTGAAAGTTTAGAAATATCAAACAAACCAATCAGAGATATCTTGTTCTCCCAAGTGAATCGCCAATTGTTGTGCTATGCAACAACTCCCCCCATTTTTATTTTCAAAATAGTCTAAACTTTTGATAATAGAAATAGGGACCCTTCTTAAAATATAATTTTCATTTTAAATAAAAAATCAAACTCCAAAAACATTGTTTCTTTTATAAAATAAAATAAAAAAACCAAAAAGGAAATTAATAAAAAATCCTTTTGATCACCCTATCGCAAATCACATCCCACATAATCTTTTCTCATTGAAGGTTAAGCACAAAACGACGAAATCCCCATTTTTCGATCAGCAATTTGAACTTCGCAAGCAACATCATAAATCGCACATCAATGACATATGTTTAAAACTTAAAGCAGTTCTTACCAAAGTTCCGATGTTGCGATATTCTGATTTCGCAATATCGCAAAATCGCATATCGCATAAAAAAATCAATTCGCTTCACAAAAATAGATTCAAAAGGCGTGATGCAATGGATTTGAAAGGTTAAATAAAGGTTTTAATGTGAAAATAAATAGTGTTAGAAATGATTAAGCATGTTTTATCATCCCAATGCAAACAATACTTGATTTGTTACAATTAATTGATGATACAACTGCTTCCTGGAACTTTTGTTTAAATTGGTCATTTCAATATATCTTTCGTCATTTGATCGCTACTCTGCCTTAAATAGTGATTTTACTTCAAGATATGTCCATACGCAAAGTAATGCAAAAACACGGCAAACAAACTGTTGCAGAATTGGAATACACAGAAATGTCGTCCACAGTATCAGATATTGTCTGCACTGCAGATGGAGGTGCTACAAAGTGGCAAGCCATCTATACTATCGTCAAAGATGAAGAACCTGAAGTAGTGGAGGTCAAGGCAACTGCTGATGATGCAAGGCCCTCAGATTTACAATTTAAAGATGTCGCATGCTCCTTCCTTCATAGAATAGCAGAAAGGGCTAGATTTTTACCATATACCAACATGATAAGATGGGTGCTTGAGAATTCAAAAATTAAAGATAGACAATTTAGAACCATTTAGAATGAGATCTTATGTTCTTTCAGAGCTGAATATTTGAAGGTCACGTACAAACTTCCCGACCAACAAAACATCTATGACAACAAGTTTGTTGAAAATTTTGCAAAGAATAATGAAGACCCTTCAAAATGATTCAAGGTTGGAGGAAACTAGATAACAAGTTTAAGCATGAGAAATCAGGTATGTATCCTATCGCTTCACTCGCAAATCCCTACAATTTTGCAGCAGCAATACTATGCAGATTATATGGTCTCCCTGATAACATCAAGTTCTCTATAAATTGGCTTCCCTTGATTGACTCCAGTGTTAATTCTCACATCATCAATTGGGAAACCAATCTTTCCGAAAATCTGTCTAAAACGATTAATGAATATCGTCAGGCAAGAGCTTCTTCTTTCAAACCTGTCCCCCAATTTTTCATGAGCGCATATGTTTTTGATGCTATCTGTTTCTCTACCAGTTTTACAATTATGGGTTGGAAATGGACTCCCGAGGACCCTACCCCTATTCATTTGAGTCATAAATAGATATGGGAACATAATTATGTACCACATTTCCACATGTTATGTTATGCGGTTGTATTACCATTACATCAGTTAATGTTCGATAGAGAGAGCCCTGGGTTCACTAAGGAAGCCATTACAGATTTCCAAATGATAGGAATATGTTTCATTGAAGAATCGTTTTCATATATCAAATTATTTGGAAGCTCCGCTCCTCCACATGTGCTTCCTTTGTATGTTTCAGATAAACTAATGGGAAGAGAAGTGGCTTACCAAACTGTTGGCAATGGACTCCCTAAATCTATGAAAGATAGTAAAAAATCTTTATGGCCAAGTTTTCCAATTCAGTGTGGTTCATTCTCCCTCGGAAATTTCAATCATGCATTGAAATAATGTTAGAATATTGAGCTTTTGAAGCTCCCTATTTTACCACCAAGGCAATTTGACCCAGAGAAGGTTGCTAATAAATTTACTCAGACAGTCAAAATAAAACCTATCATACACATAGATGATAGATTTGAAGACATTTTGCAATCTGTTGAAACTTTTGAAGAAGTTGAAGAATTTTTCAGATTGAATCTAAACTCGGATGAATTACAAAGATTCAATGAGTTTAGAGAACAAAGACTCAAGTGTATTCCGCAAAATGTCTTAATTACTAGTTATGCAACTAAAACAAGCAAGGTGGTCAGAACAGAAGAATTAGAACCACAGAATGAAAATGAGCTAGATAAATTCTGGACTTCAGTTGATAATACATTGATGGATTCCCTCGAGGGATCATCTACACATAAAAATATAGGATTTCAGACTCCCCAAGATCAGATAGTTTCCGCAAAAGAAACCACTGAAAGTCCTAGGAAAAGCTCCCAAGATACAAAAGTCATCCCTGCATTTCCTACTGATGAAATTATTCTAAAGATAACTAATATCCCTCCACCGGATGTATTATGCAACCCTCTTCATAAATTTGTAGTCAGGAAGAAGAAAAAGAGAAAGAGGATTGAAACACCTCCAGGTAATGAGATTATGGAAGTTGTATGGAAAGACACCCCATCCAAGCCAATTGAAAATCTAACTTGGCTATCACAATTTGCTGGAGCATATACTACTGCAACAATGGATAAGGCAGTCAAAGTATCCATTTTGGTTAAAGAGAAGGATGATAAAATAATGAAACTACAACAACAATTGGATGAAGAAAGGAACAATTTGAGTCAAAAGGCTAAGCAACAACTCTTCAAATTTCAGCAAGAGATGGAAGTACTTAAGATAAGTCATGAAAATGACTTATCCAGCAAAGAAACACTAATTAAATAATTGAGAGAAAATATTACAAGGTGTGAAGACATTCCTACTGTAGAGGAATTCATTAAAGAAGCATTGGCATTAAATGACTTACTCTCAAAAAAAAAAGATTTTTTTGTCTTACAAATGTTAGACATAGTTCCACACTTGGAAATCAATGAACAATTGACCAATACAGTCATTGACCAGAGAATTGAGTTTAATGAACTCAATACCAAAATTTATAACTACATTGAATGGAAAGATTCAGAGGAAGGGAGAAGGTAAAATCTCCCAAAGATCAAAGAAAATTATAAAGATATTCTCTTTAATGACTAGGATGAAAAGGTAAAACAGACATAATTGGCAATAGCGAGAGCAGCAAACATATCAAAGAGTATTTTCAAATTAATCAACCACATGTTTCATACCTCTGGTTTAATTAAATAAGTAAATCACAAATCGATTCCTGATCTCAAAATATTGGAGAAAAGTTGGAAAATACAGGTCAAATATGAGAAGAAACAATTGCACAGCTGAAAAAGACTAATTGGGAGGCATACTGACAACTCCTGGTTAAGCCCCATAGTCAAATAATGACATTGAATTGTTCTCTAGATTCCATACAGAAGATGTTGCCACTTTTACTTGATGCTATATTTCCTGGACAGATGAAGACACAATTCCGAAAGCCCCCACAATTTCAACCAATGTCCGATATTTGTGAATAGAAAAGCAGATCTGCAAGTAACCTATCATCAAGCATGATCATGAGTTAGTTTTCTTTGATAATTTCAATTTTAGTGATTAGATACTAGGAATGAGGAAGGTTGTTTGAAACCACCTCATAATATATTTTGTACAATCTATTTTTGTAAGTAATTAATGTAGTATTTAAACCCTTCTCATGCATTTAGAGAAGGGTCCAGAATTTTTATTAAGAACATTTACAAAGAATGTTTTACTGTAAGTTTTTGGATGTCTTGATAAGATAATGGAACATGGTATTTTCAATTATATATCATTTTGGTTGATCACTGTTGATGCACTTTTGTATTATCTGAATGAATTATTAATAGAAGATTGAAGGTGGCCTATTATCGTTGATCAGATGAACAGGACAACACACATCTGGTAATATTATCATGTATGCTAAACTATGTTTTAACATTAGTGATAAATCTAGCTTTCATGAATTATGTATGAAAAAATTTATTTATGTTTGAAGTATCAGTTGCACTATTGTAACATATAAGAATAGAAATTGATTTGTTTTATATATGATCATCAGAATATATGCGATATGTTTCACATCTTCTTTTGATTAACTATTTTTTCAAAAGGATTATCTTACAAAAGTATTGATTCTATTAAGTCCGTGATTTATCTAAATCATCACAGACTAAATAGATATCATTTTAGATCGCACAAAATTAGTATTATCTAGGGTTAGATTAGATCAGATTTAATTCAAAGTTTTGCATCTTAGAATAAATTTGTTTTAGTTTTTAGTTATTCTTCTTGCAAATCATTTGAAAGAAACTCAAGAATCATATAAAACCCAAATTTGGGAAATTGTTCCCATTACACCTAGTCAAAGCCACTATCCCAAACAGAAAAAGAACTGCTTTAAGGTCCAGACCGAGTGGTTATCCCCCTTTGTTATTGCCATAGATTTCTGAGGCCTCAAAATATAGTTAATTGTTTCAAATATATTCTTGATAAAATGACAGAATTTCACACTCAACAGACAAACTAAAATCCTATGGGATTCTTAATAGTGTTAAATTCTACAAGTTCTAAAGGCAGAGTCTGTAAAGGGCTAGGTAGCCTCTGGATCTCATCTTTTCTCAAAGGTGACATATCCAATCAATTCCCCTACAGCCAATCTCTGTAACAAATCTAAATATAAGTTCTTCATTTTCATATCCATAAACCTCAACCACTTTAAGGCAAACTATGTACATGTGTCATTTCTACCATAAATTCTTAGGAAAAGTTTTTAATGCATACATGTCATGTTGGCTTTCTCTCATTAACTTTAAAGCATGTTTTTTGTAAGTGCATAAAATAATTTTTAAAACCATGTAAATGTCATTTATATCAAACTTTAAGGCCTAAAAATTGAACCTAAAGTGGCTGACCTCTCATAGGATTTTGAACTTCCATAGGATTTTAGTCTATCTGTTGAGTGTTAACCTCTACAAGTTCTAAAGGCAGAGTCTGTAAAGGGCTAGGTAGCCTCTAGATCTCATCTTTTCTCAAAGGTGACATATCCAGTAAATTCCCCTACAGCCAATCTTTGTAACAAATCTAAATAGAAGTTCTTCATTTTCATATCCATAAACCTCAACCACTTTAAGGCAAACTGTGTACATGTGTCATTTCTCCCATAAATTCTTAGGCAAATTTTTTAAAGCATACATGTCATGTTGGCTTTCTCCCATTAAATTTAAAGCATCCTTTTTGTAAGTGCATAAAATAATTTTGCAAACCATGTAATGTCATTTCTATCAAACCTTAAGGCCTACAAATTGAACCTAAAGTGGTTGAACTCTTATAGTATTTTGAACTTCCATAGGATTTTAGTTTGTCTGTTGAGTGTTAACTTCTACAAGTTCTAAAGGCAGAGTCGATAAAGGGCCAGATAGCCTCTGGATTTCATATTTTCTCAAAGGTGACATATCCTCTAAATTCCACTATAGTCAATCTCTTTAACAAATCTAAATATAAGTTCTTTTGTAACAAATCCATAAACCTGAACCAATTTAAGGAAAACTGTGTACATGTGCCATCTCTCCCATAAATTATAAGGCAATGTTTTTAAAGCATACATGTCATGTTGGCTTTCTTCCATTAACTTTAAAGCATGTTTTTTGTAACTGCATAAAATAATTTTTCAAACCATGTAAATGCCATTTCTCTCAAAATTGAAGGCCTACAAATTGAACCTAAAGTGGCTGAACTCTCATAGGATTTTGAACTTCCATAGGATTTTCGTCTATCTGTTGAGTGTTAACTTCTACAAGTTCTAAAGTGAAAGACTTTCAAGGGCGAGGTAGCCTCTGGATCTCATCTTTTCTCAAAGGTGGCATATCCAGTAAATTCCCCTACAACCAATCTCTATAACAAATCTAAATACAATTTCTTCATTTTCATATCCATAAACCTCAACCAATTTAAGGAAAACTATGTACATGTGTCATTTCTCCCATAAATTCTTAGGAAAATTTTTTAAAGCATACATGTCATGTTGGCTTTCTCCCATTAACTTTAAAGCATGTTTTTTTAAGTGCATAAAATAATTTTTCAAACCAGGTAAATGTCATTTATCTCAAACTTTAAGGCCTAAAAATTGAACCTAAAGTGGCTGAACTCTCATAGGATTTTGAACTTCCATAGGATTTTAGTCTATCTGTGAGTGTTAACTTCTACAAGTTCTAAAGGCAGAGCTTGTAAAGGGCCAGGTAGCCTCTAGATCTCATCATTTCTAAAAGGTGACATATCCAGTAAATGCCCCTACAACCAATCTTTGTAACAAATCTAAATAGAAGTTCTTTATTTTCATATCCATAAACCTCAACCACTTTAAGGCAAACTGTGTACATGTGTCATTTCTCCCATAAATTCTTAGGCAAAGTTTTTAAAGCATACATGTAATGTTAGCTTTCTCCCATTAAATTTAAAGCATGTTTTTTGTAAGTGCATAAAATAATTTTTCAAACCGTGTAAATGTAATTTTTCTCAAACTTTAAGGCCTACAAATTGAACCTAAAGTGGTTGAAATCTCATAGGATTTTAAACTTCCATAGGATTTTAGTGTGTCTATTGATTGTTAACTTCTACAAGTTCTAAAGGCAGAGTCTGTAAAGGGCCAAGTAGCCTCTGGATCTCATCTTTTCTCAAAGGTGACATATCCAACAAATTCCCCTATAGTCAATCTCTTTAACAAATCTAAATAGAAGTTATTTTGTAACAAATCCATAAACCTCAACCACTTTAATGTAGAAATTATATACAAGATGCATGTATATATCCAGATTCTCCTGATCTAACAATATTTTATCTTCTTGCTAAATACAGAATCCTTCCACTGTTAATATTTTGCAGAAATTAAAATCAATTACAAACACATGAAGCAATAAAAACAATTGCACATAAAACAGTTTTTTAAGGGGAAAGCCTGAAGCTGAAAACCCCAACTGTTAGGTCCCTATATGACTAGTATAGTCCCTTATTGTTGTTATTGTAACCCCCTTATTGTTAGTGTTGTACCCTTGTAACCCCCATTTTGTTATTATTATGCCCTTAAATTATTATTTTTAGGTCGGCTAGGATTACATTGTGGCCCACTAGGATTACATTATGGCCCCATGGACTCCTATATATAAAAAGGAGGTTTTGTAAATTGTATCATCCAAGAATTGTTCATTTATGTAATGTATTGGAGGTTTCCCCCTCGAAGTGGCTTATTTCTAAGGCGTTCATATCTCTTTTCTTCTATTTTTGGAGCTGGTTACACAACATTTGGTATCGGAGCTTGGGATTCTAGGGTTTCGCTGCTCCAAACAGGTCATCGTGGCATTTTCGCTATAATTTTTTTTCTACGAAGTTTCAGAAGCTGAAATTTTTAGGGTGCGAAGCTGAAATCCTGAGGAAGATCGTCTAAAAATTTCATAGTTTTGTTCGCAATATTTTCAGAGATATGATCTGTGGAAGTTAGGTCTTTTTTCAGGCTCCTAAACAGGTCATCGTGGAATTTGCGCTATAAATTTTGTTCTACGAAGGTTCAGAATCTGAAATTCTTATGGTGCGAAGTTGAAATCCTGAATAAATTCTTCAAAAAAATTCAGAGCTTGGTTCGCAATATTTTTGGAGATATGATATGTGGAAGGTAGTGATTTTTCAAGCTCCTGAATTTCATCTCAAAGAGGTGATTGTGGGAAAAGTTCAATAACTCTCTCTCTGGGCATCGGATTGGAGTGCCGTAAAAAGTGGTCATAAAGAAATACAGTTTTAGTTTCTTAGCTATCAATTTCAAGACGAAGGATGAAGCATTGACATGTGGTACTATATACAAGTTCGCTCTCTTTTGAACCGAGTCCATAATTAGGTCATTGTGGGAGATTGGACACAACTTTGTCTTGGAGAATCCAAATCGAGGTCGGACACTGTGGCATTCGAAAGATAATTCAGAGGGCTACGTTGGTACCAAAAATCAAATATTGAAGTGCTGCAATCACAAATATAATCCAATTTCAATATCGAGCTCCTCAAAAGCAAGAAAAATGTGTGTTTTTTTTTTCGAATTACTTAAGTCTTGTTTGAAGAATCAATTTGAATTGATTCCAAGGGCATATTGTAGAATAGATATCAGTATTGGGTTCTAAAATATGCCCCATAAAAATAATTCAACACCAATTAAGCCTTCAGAAGGCTCTACTATGACTTATGAAGATGAAGAATTGCAACATGATACATCAAAATTACAAGAACAAGTGCAACAAATATCACTCTCGCAAAGAGTAACAGAAAATGAAATGGATGGTTTGAAGAAAGGCGTGGAAGCTAAGATAGATGGTGTGGAAGCTAAGATGGATGGCATGGAAGCTGGCATGGAAGCTAAGATGGATGACATGAAATACAACATGGAAAACATGAAGAATGATCTAAAAACAAACATCGAAGGTTTGACAAAGTTGATACAAGAAATGTTTCCTAATGGTGAAAAGATAGTAGAAGAACCTCATGATGAGAACAAAATAAATGTTAATCGTGATTTCATAAACTCTAATGTTGGCGGGAAGAACCACCCTATTCCAAAAATGGATATGAAGAATTTTGATGGAAAGGATCCTGTAACATGGATACTACAGATGGAGCAATATTTTGATCTCCATAACGTGCAAAACACACAAAAGGTACGCATTGCAACTTTACATTTAGAACAAAATACATTTGTATGGTATCGATGGCTTTGCTCCCGTAAAAAAATTGTCGCTTGGTCAATTTTTACGGAAGAAATGATAGCACATTATGAGGATACAAAGAGCAACACCTTCTTTAGCCAATTGATAAATCTCAAGAAAAAGGGTTTAGTGGGGCAGCACATTGAGGAATTCCAAAAATTGAATATAAGGGTAACTGATATTCCAGAGGAACACATGATCGATCTCTTCATAGGCACTTTAAAGGATAATATCCAACATGAAGTTCACGTTTTGGAACCAGACTCATTGGAGAAGGCATTCAGGTTGGCAAGAAAATTTGAATGTAAAATAATGGCGACAAGGAAGCCTACCACTCAATTCTATAAAGAAGGAAGTGTTGCTACGCCTAGATTTCCACAACCTACAAGGTTGACACCACAACAATTGGAAGAAAAAGAGAAAAAGGGATTTTCTACAGTTGTGATAGCAAATACACTAAAGGTCATAAGTGTGCTAAGAAGAAATTATTTTACATAGATTGTGAAGAGGAAGAAAAAAATGAACAAGAAGAGGATATACACCAGGAACCAGCCCTAGAAGAGGAAGAAATGAATCCGACCATATCGTGTAATGCACTGGCAGGAATTACCACTCCTCAAACTCTCAAGATACAAGGACAAATCAAGAAGAAAAAGGTAATAGTATTGATTGATTCAGGTAGCACCCATAATTTTATTCATTGTAAGGTAGCCAAGGAATTAAATTGTTTCCTATACCCAGCACCAGAATGTCAAGTGATGGCTGCAAATGGAGGAACTATAAATTGCTCTGGAAAATGCCATAATATCAAGCTAACCATGGGGGAATATGTATTGACTAGTCCAATGCTTTCCATTCCTATGGGAGGTGCTGATGCTGTACTAGGAGTACAATGGTTACAATCTTTGGGGACGATAGCTTTTAATTTTCAAAAACTTTTCTTGAAATTTTTTTCAGAAGGAAAAGAAATCGAATTACGGGGTATTGAAGGGAAGCCATGAAGGATAATAAGCTCTAATGTCATGACAAAGCTTCTAAAGAAAGAACAACGAGGCGTAATTGCACAATTATGCTCACTAGAAGTTCCGACATCAAAATCATCTATTTCTGCAGATCTCCAACAAGTCTTGGACAATCATTCCAAGGTGTTTGAAACTCCCAAAGCACTCCCACCTATTCGTGATCATGATCATGCTATTCATTTGATTCCAGGAAGTGTTCCTCCAAACATCAGGCCTTATAGATATCCTTACTTCCAAAAGATCGAAATTGAACGTATGATTGCAGAAATGTTAGAGGTGGGTATAATTCAACCTAGTCAAAGTTCTTTCTCTGCTCCTGTAGTATTGGTACACAAGAAGGATGGATCATGGCGCATGTGTCCGGATTATAGGGAGCCCAATAAGCTCACCATTAAAGATAAATTTCCCATTCCTGTGATTGATGAATTATTGGATGAATTACATGGAGCAATTTATTTTACCAAGTTGGATCTTCGTTCAGGATATCATCAAATTAGAATGAAGACTGAAGATATTCCAAAAAACAGCATTTCAAACTCATGAGGGTCATTATGAATTTTTGGTCATGCCTTTTGGCCTTACCAATGCACCTTCTACATTTCAAGGGTCGATGAATTCCATTTTCAAACCCTTCCTTAGAAATTTTTTGCTAGTATTTTTTGATGATATACTAATCTACAGCAGGTCTTGGAAGGATCATGTTCAACATGTTGACAAGGTGCTCAAACTATTGCAGGAGAAACAATTATATGCAAAAACATCCAAATGTTTCTTTGGAGTACAAGAGGTGAAATATCTGGGTCATATTGTATCTCACGAGGGTGTTAAAGTAGACCCTAACAAAATTAAAGCCATTAAGGAATGGAAAGTCCCCACAACCATAAAGAAGTTGCGAGGATTTCTCGGGTTAACAGGGTATTATCGCAAGTTTGTTAAGAATTATGGGAGAATATTAGCACCTCTAACAACATTATTGAAGAAAGATGCATTTTCATGGACTCCTGAAGCAACTAAGGCCTTTGAACATCTTAAAGAGGCAATGTGCCTAGCACCGGTCTTAGCTACGCCAGACTTCACAAAAACCTTTATTGTGGAATGTGATGCCTCAGGAAATGGAATTGGTGCAGTTTTAATGCAGGAAAGAAGACCCATTGCTTTTGAAAGTCGTCCAATCAAAGGAAAGTATTTACAGAAACCTATTTATGAGAAGGAAATGTTAGCAATATTGCATGCACTAAAGAAATGGCGAACTTACCTAATGGGAACACACTTCAAGGTAAAAAATGATCATAATAGTCTTAAACACTTTTTGGAACAACGACTATCTTCAGAAGAGCAGCAAAAATGGGTTACAAAGATGTTGGGTTATGACTTTGAAATAATCTACAAAAAGGGAAATCTTAATGTTGTTGCAGATGCACTCTCAAGAAAGAATGAAGAGGTGGAAGCATTGCTTTGTGCCATTTCTATTATCCAACCAGATTGGATAACTGAAGCAAGAGAGGAATGGAAGAAGGACAAAGATTAATGGACACTCATTCAAAAGTTGCAGCAAGATCCTAGTACATCTGATACATTTAGTTGGAAAAATGATTCCTTATGGTACAAAGATCGCTTATATATTTTTAATAATTCCCAACTAAAACAAAATATTCTTCTGGAATTGCACACTTCTCCTATAGGAGAACACTCGGGATTTTTAAAAACCTACCACAAGGTGAAGAAATTTTTTTTTTTTGGATGGCCTTAAATCTGATATTCAAAAGTTTGTGGTGGAATGTTTGGTTTGCCAGCAGAATAAAGTGGAGACAATTAAGACCCCGGGACTTCTACAACCTTTATCCATTCCAAGTCAACATTGGGAGGAGATTTCAATGGATTTTATCACAGTTTTACCTGAGTCCGAAGGAAAGAATGTCATCATGGTGGTAGTTGATAGAATTACCAAGTATGCACACTTTTGTGCATTATCTCATCCATTTAAAGCAAGTACAGTTGCTACTACATTTATGGACATAATTCAAAATCTACATGGAAGCCCAAGGGTTATTGTGAGCGACAGAGATCCCATTTTTACTAGAAATTTTTGGATGGAGTTATTTTCTTGTTTGGGTACTCAATTAGCTCATAGCTCATCTTATCATCCTCAATTTTATGGTCAAACTGAGATAGTAAATAAATTTTTGGAAGGATATCTTCGTTGTTTTGTATCTGATAAACGAACGCAATGGGTCAACTGGTTACCTCTCGCTGAATGGTGGTATAACACTTCATTCCATACTGCAACAAAAATGACCCCATTTATGGCACTTTATGGATATCATCCACCATCGATTACATCATCTTTAAGGGAAAATTCGAAGGTTCAAGTAGTGGAAGATCACATCGAGCATCAGCAAGAAGTTCTCCAACTCTTAAAGGATAATCTAAATTTGGCACAAAATCGAATGAAACAACAGGCAGATCAACATCGCAGCGAGAGAAGTTTTGATGTAGGAGATTGGGTATTTTTACGGCTACAACCATATAAACAAATGTCCCTCAAGCAAGCTAAGAAGGATAATAAATTATCGCTAAAGTAATATGGTCCTTACAAGGTGTTGCAAAAGATTGGTACTATGGCATACAAATTGGAGCTTCCTGCTTCTTCGCGAGTACATCCAGTTTTCCATGTTTCATGCTTAAAAAGGGTTATAGGTGAAGATCTTCCAGTTCAAACAGTATTGCCAGAACTTGATGGGGAAGGGAAAATCATATTGGAACCTGAAGCAGTCATGGAAAAAAGAACTCGACAACTACGGAATCGATCAATTTCAGAGTATCTCATCAAGTGGAAGAACTTACCCACTCAAGATTCTACATGGGAGGATGAGAATTTTATACAGAAGCACCCAGAGCTACTCAAGTGTTGAGGACAACACTTTTTTGAAGGAGAGGGGCATGTTAGGTCCCTATATGACTAGTATAGTCCCTTATTGTTGTTAGTGTAACCCCCTTATTTTTATTATTGTACCCTTGTAACCCCCATTTTATTATTATTGTGCCCTTAAATTATTATTGTTAGGTCGGCTAGGATTACATTGTGGCTCACTAGGATTACATTATGGCCCCATGGACTCCTATATATAGAAAGGAGGTTTTGTAAATTGTATCATCCAAGAATTGTTCATTTATGTAATGTATTGGAGGTTGCCCCCTCGAAGTGGCTCATTTCTAAGGCGTTGATATCTATTTTCTTCTATTTTTGGAGTTGGTTACACAACACCAACTATCATATATTATGTATCATGGAGATCATGTAACAATCTCATACAAAGCTTAGTACATCAAGCTCTTAGTACAATCAATCGTCACACACTAATCAGAAGAAATATGCAAATCCATGAACTGATTTCTTGCCACCTGATAGCCTACCTCCACTGCGCAATCCCAGATGAAGAATAGCTCAGAATGAATTAGAATTACCCTTTCCTTGAATTCACAATCCTCATTGGCAACACCAATGTGTGTGTGGTGAAATCAATGCATCACTATAGTCACAACAGATATTCCGTCTTGCCCTTTCACCTATCTCTCCACCGGGTCTCCACTAGAACTAACATGCACTATAGTTAATTGTTGTATTTGTTCAGTCGATTAATAAGTTATTATTTGTGAATTAATTCACCCCACTCTCACTAGTGTATCATGCAGTTAGACTAGATACAACTAGCTCAACTAAGTTTAACTCCATTAACTAAGTTAAACTTAATAACAACTCCATGAACTACTCTTCCAACTCTATCATAACTTTGCCACTTCAGTTCTAACTGAGTCCTCCATGCATGAACCACTAATAAACCCTAGGAATTGTGTAATTCCTTCAGCCCACTAATTTTCCAAATCTGTATATTAAAATTAAGTGCTCCAAGAGAATGAGTTGTTGTTTTTTGTCGGATTATTATTAAGAGCTAATAATAATCGACACTTATATTTTTAGATCGACGATCTATAAATAGACTTCGCCCGATATTCTAAAAATATAATTTCATCTATTTTTCCAACTTGACTAACCATCCGCAAATAGCATCTTGCAACTTCTGAAATATGATCACCATGTCTAAAAATAAACATAGTCTAAAAATAGACTTGCACCTAAAAATAGCTTGCGGGCCCACTTAGTGAAGGTGACTCATTTTCACTAAGCTCATCATCTTGTTGATTCTCAACACTCCCTCTCAACAAGATAGGGATTATCCTTCACCCCGATCTTACCTCTATGGTATTCGAATTTGCTCCTGCCAAGTGCCTTCGTCAGAATATCTACATCCTGATATTCTGTAGGAATGTACTAAAGCAACATGATCTTCTGCTGCACACAATATCTGATATGATGATACCGGATATCAATATGTTGAGATATGTCATGAAACACGGGATTAACGGAGAGTTTAATGAAACTATGATTATCATAATGTATCACTGTAGGATATAAATGTGAATCGAACAAACCGACTAGGATCTTCCTCATCCAGGTAGCCTCACATGCAGCTTGACTTGCTGCCATGTATTCTACTTCTGCTGAACTGAGTGCCATGGATCTTTGTTTCTTTTTGTACCAAGAAACTGTCATAGATTCGATACTGAAAATCCCTCCTGATGTGCTCTTTCTGTGTATTGGGCTGCCTGCCCAATCTGCATCTGTGAAGCCATGCAACTTCACCTCATATGATTGTCTGTACCATAAGCCATACTCAGATGTGCCCCTGATATATCTCAGGACATGCTTGCCTGCCTTCCAAAAGAGCTTAGTAGGCTTAACCATCGCTTGTGAAATTTGGTTCACCGCAGATCATATGTTCGGTCTTGTATTAAATAAATACATGAGCGAACCCACCAACTGTCAATAAAGAGTGGCATCCACTACCTCTATCGATGTAGCATCCTCTTTCCTCCAATTTCCTGGAAGATGAGTGTCGATAGGCTTGCAGTCTTGCATGTGAAACTTCTCAAGTAGATTCTCCCGAGCATACTTGTCTTGAGACACAAACAGTGCACCATCCCGCTGCCATATTTCCAATCCAAGGAAATAATGAAGGAGGCCCAAATCCTTCATCTCAAACTCCTTTGCAAGGTATACCTTGCATGAGTCTGTCAACTACTCACCACCTGTTAGTATTAAATCATCAACATAAAGAACAATGATTAAAAGCTTATCCTCCACCACAATTTGGTACAATGTTGCATCCGCCTCACTCTTGGTGAAGCGAAGTCCAATGAAATAGCTGTCGATCAAAGTGTACCAAGCACGAGGTGCTTATTTTAGCCCATACAACGTTATTTTGAGTCTGCACACATGTGACTCACTGCTGAAGATATCAAATCATTTAGGATGCTCAATGTACACTTCTTCCTCAATGATCCCATTAAGGAACACAGTCTTCACATCCATTTGATGAATGTTCCAACCCATCTACGCTGAGAGAGCAAGGATGGTCCTTATGGAAGAATACCGTGTGACAGGTGCAAAGGTTTCTTCATAATCAATCCCCTCGATCTGTGAGAAGCCTCAGGCAACAAATCTTGCCTTATACTTCTCGATGCTCCCATCAGTAGCTTTTTGTACCTTGTATATCCATCTTGATCCTACAACTGATTTTCCCACTTGCCTTGGAATAATCTCCCAAGCATTGTTTCTGACAATGGAGTCATACTCCTCCACCATGGCATCTACCCATGTGGGCTCCTGCACTTCTTCTTCAAAATAAGATGGCTCTGTCACGATACAATTGCTCATAAGAGCCATGTATCCAGTAAATTGGTCAGGTGATTGTCTTTATCTACGTTGTGATGTAGATACTCCTACATTCTGTGCCGCATCAAGATTCAGTCTCTCAACTTCTGTGGTACGATTTATGCCTTGTCTGATGTTTGGTTCTGCATGAATGGACTCCTCCACTCCATGAATCTCCTCCTATGGCTAATCCACATCTGGAGGCTCATCTTTCAGAACTGGCAGTTCCTCCACTGCTTGCAAGTCTAGCTCCCTCTTAAGCATAACTCGTGCAGCACCCACGATCGTTATGTTCTTCCTATCCATGACCCCATTCTTCTATGGGTTATGAGGGACTATGATTTCTCTTCGAATTCCTTCTTTGCTACAGAAGTCTTTGAATTCACCCGAGATGTATTCACCACCATTATCGCTCCGTAGAGCTTTCAATTTCTTCCCTGACTCCTTCTCCATCAATGCTTTAAACTCACAGAAATTTGAGAATTTTTTGCTCTTATTTTGCATGAAGAAGATCCAACATCTACGAGAATATTCATTAACAAATACAACATAATACCTGTGTTTTTTTTTGAAGCAACTGAGAAAGGTCCACACACGTCTGTGTGAATTCTCTCCAGGATCACCAATGCACGGTTCTCCTTCTCATGAAAGGTGGTCTTCACAAACTTACCCATAGTACATCCCTTGCACTGATATGACTGCGCAAGAGTACCCTTGGGAAGTCTAGTAGAAATCTGCTGCAAAATCTTCAAAGCACCATGGTGAAGATAGCCCAATCTCTTGTGCCATAATTCACCCTCATCCCGTCTCACCACTTCTTTTGCTTTGCCTATTATTGTTGCGTAGCCATCTACCTCCATATTGTAGAGATTCTTAACTCAAATCCATATCCTCTTGGTTTTACCCATTATTTTATGTTGCAGGAAAGCTTTTCCATCGCTAAAAACAATGTCATAACCTTTGTCTTCCAACATTGCGACCAAGACCAAGTTCTTCTTCAGACCTGGAACATGCATAACATCTTTCAACAAGAATGGATTACCAGACTCTCTCTCAAAGGTAATGGTCCCAATGTCAGTCGCACTATATCGACCATCGTCACCCATCTCTATATGCATTTGAAGGTCCTTCTCCTCCAAGTCACTAAACAACTCCTTGTCTCCCGTCATATGGAAAGACACACCACTATCAAGATACCACATTGATCCCATATAGCTTCAAACCAAGCATGTGATCAAAGAGAAATCAAGTTCAAATTGCGAGGTTAATGCCTCTCTAGCTGTAGCTCCAGTAGCCTTCTTTTTATTCTTCTTCGGTGGGCAGCTAGTGGCTAAATTCCCATGTTCATGATAGTGAAAACACTTCACCTTGGACAAATCCTGCTTCTTGCCTTTAGCTTCGGATTTTGAAGGAAATTTATTCCCCTTCCCTTTCCTTGCTTTGGTAGCCAAAGCACAATTCTCTTCATATTCATTATTCGATGAAGAGCCATCCCCGGTACTTCGCCTTATCTCCTCATGCACAAGATCCAACCAAAGTCGCTCCCATCTCGGTAGTTTCTCCCGTCCATTGACAAAGTCTTCACTACTATGCCAACTCTTCGGAAGCCCAAGGAGAGCCAAGCTCACGAAGTCTTCATCATCAACAGTAATCCCCACACTTCCCATTTCATCTCTATAGTGGACAAACTTCATGAGATATTTTGGAATACTGGAGCCCTTCTCCATTTTTATTTTTCTGAGCTTATCTTTCAGTGCCAACTTCCTTTCGTTGCTGCTGCTTTGGAAAAAAAATATCAAAGCCTTCCACATTACAAATGGAGTGGCTTTCTCGTGAAGGCTGGACACAATATGGTCCTTCACACCTTCCAACAAAATTATTCTTGTCTTTTCTATCTTATTTTTCCATGCATCAAGTAATCCAGTATCGCTAGATCCCAGCTTAGGAACATCACTATTGATGAACTCCTTCAGTCCATTATCTTCCAGCACCACCTTCATCCTATCCTTCCAGACTATGTAATTCGAGCTGTCATCAAGGGTATACTCCAATCGCAACCCATTGAAATACATTTCAATGTATACTCAACTATCGCACCAAGAATTTTAGGAAGCAAATTCGAATTGTCCACCAGCACAAACTCAACAATTCTTCACAATTGCAATCTTTAAGAATTAACACTACTCTAATACCATGTAGAAATTATATACAAGATGCATATCCATATTCTCCTAATCTAAAAATATTTTATCTTCTTGCTAAATACATAATCCTTCCACTGTTAATCTTTTGCAGAAATTAAAATCAATTGTAAACACATGAAGCAATAAAAATAATCGCACATAACACAGTTGTTTAACAGGAAATCCTAAAGCTGAAAACCCCAACTATCATATATTATGTATCATGGAGATCATGTAACAATCTCATAAAAAACTTAGTACATCAAGCTCTCAGTACAATCAATCGTCACACACTAATTAGAAGAAATTTGTAAATCCATGCATTGATTTCTTGCCACCTAATAGCCTTCCACCACTCTGCAATCCCTACTGAAGAAAGCTCAGAATTAATTCGAATTACCCTTGCCTTGAATGAGAAATCCTCATTGGAAACTCCAATGTGTGTGTGGTGCAATCAATGCATCAATATAGTCACAACGGATAGTCCATATTTCCCTTTCAGCTATCTCTCCATTGGGTCTCCACTGGGTCTCCACTGGAACTGACATGCATTGTAGTTAACTGCTATATTTGTTCAGTTGATTAATGAGTTATTATTTGTGAATTAATTAACAAATTAATTCACTCCACTCTCACAAGTGTATCATTCAGTTATACTAGATACAACTAGCACAACTAAGTTTAACTCCATTAACTGAGTTAAACTGAATAACAACTCCATGAACTACTCTTCCAACTCTATCATAACTTTTCCACTTTAGTTCTAACTCAGTCGTCCATGCATGAACCACCAGTAAACCCTAGGAATTGCGTAATTCGTTCAGCCCACTGATTTTCCAAATCTATATACTGAAATTAAGTGCTCCAAGAGAATAAGTTGTTTTTTATTGTCGGATTATTATTAAGAGCTAATAATAATCGACACTTCTATTTTTAGATCGATGATATATAAATATACTTTTCCCAATATTCTAAAAATAGAATTTCATCTAGTTTTCCAACTTGACCAACCATCTACAAATAGCATCCTGCAACTTCTGAAATATGACCAACATGCCTAAAAATAGAGATAGTCTAAAAATAGACTTGCACCTAAAAATAGCCTGCGGGCCCACTTAGTGAAAGTGACCCATTTTCACTAAGCTCATCATCTTGTTGAATCTCAACGTTTAAGGCAAACTGTGTACATGTGTCATTTCTCACATAAATTCTAAGGCAAATTTTTTAAAGCATACATGTCATGTTGGCTTTCTTCCATTAACTTTAAAGCATGTTTTTTGTAAGTGCATAAAATAATTTTGCAAACCATGTAAATGTTATTTATCTCAAACTTTAAGGCCTACAAATTGAACCTAAAGTGGCTGAACTCTCATAGGATTTTGAACTTCCATAGGATTTTAGTTTGTCTGTTGAGTGTTAACTTCTACAAGTTCTAAAGGCAGACTCTATAAAGGGCCAGGTAGCCTCTGGATCTCATCTTTTCTCAAAGGTGACATATCCAGTAAATGCCCCTACAGCCAATCTCTGTAACAAATCTAAATACAAGTTCTTCATTTTCATATCCATAAACCTCAACCACTTTAAGGCAAACTGTGTACATGTGTCATTTCTCAAATAAATTCTTAGGCAAAGTTTTTAAAGCATACATGTCATGTTGGATTTCTCCCATTAACTTTAAAGCATGTTTTTTGTAAGTGCATAAAATATTTTTGCAAACTATGTAAATGTCATTTCTCTCAAAATTTAAGGCCTAAAATTTGAACCTAAAGTGGATGAACTCTCATAGGATTTTGAACTTCCATAAGATTTTAGTCTATCTATCGAGTGTTAACTTCTACAAGTTCTAAAGGCAGAGTCTGTAAAGGGCCAGGTAGCCTCTGGATCTCATCTTTTCTCAAAGGTGACATATCCATTAAATTTCCCTACAACCAATCTCTGTAACAAATCTAAATACAATTTCTTCATTTTCATATCCATAAACCTCAACCAATTTAAGGCAAACTGTGTACATGTGTCATTTCTACCATAAATTCTTAGGAAAAGTTTTTAAAGCATACATGTCACGTTCGCTTTATCCCATTAACTTTAAAGCATGTTTTTTGTAAGTGCATAAGATAATTTTGCAAACCATGTAAATGTCATTTCTCTCAAAATTTAAGGCCTAAAATTTAAACCTAAAGTGGCTGAACTCTCATAGGGTTTTGAACTTCCATAGGATTTTAGTCTGTCTATCAAGTGTTAATTTCTACAAGTTCTAAAGGCAGAGTCTGCAAAGGGCTAGGTAGCCTCTGGATCTCATCTTTTCTCAAAGGTGACATATCCAGTAAATGCCCCTACAGTCAATCTCTGTAACAAATATAAATAGAAGTTCTTCATTTTCATATCCATAAGCCTCAACCACTTTAAGGAAAACTGTGTACATGTGTCATTTCTCCCACAAACTAAGTGCATAAAATTCATTTCTCCCACAAACTAAAGGCTTCCTCCCATTAATTCTAGATGTGAATTCTACCATAATTTTCTTAAGATAAACCATGCACATGTCATTTATCTCATGCACATATGTCATTTCTCCCATGTATTTGCAATAAATGTCAATTTAATATATATTTTTAAGAGATATCAACGCCTTCGAAATCAACCACTTCGAGGGGGCAACCTCCAATACATTACATAAATGAAAAATTCTTGGATGATACAAATGATCAAAACCTCCTTCTATATATAGGAGTCCATGGGCACACAATATAATCCTAGCCGGCCTAATAATAACAATGTAAGGGCACAATAATAGCAATATTGGGGTTACATGGGTACAACAATAACAACAAGGGGGCTACACTAATAACAATAAGGGACTAAACTAGTAATATAGGGACCTAACATGCCCCTCTCCTTCAAAAAAGTGTTTTCCTCAACGCTTGAGTAGCTCTGGGTGCTTTTGTATAAAATTCTCATCCTCCCATGTAGAATCTTCAGTGGGTAAGTTCTTCCACTTGATGAGATACTCTGAAATTGATCGATTCCGTAGCTGTCGAGTTCTTGTTTCCATGACTGCTTTAGATTCCAATATGATTTTTCCTTCCTCATCAAGTTTTGGCAATATTGTTTGAACCGGAAGATTTTCACCTATAACCTTCTTTAAGCATGAAACATGGAAAACTGGATGTACTCGCGAAGAAGCAGGAAGCTCCAATTTGTATGCCATAGTACCAATCTTTTGCAACACCTTGTAATGACCATAGTACTTTGGCGATAATTTATTATCCTTCTTAGCTTGCTTGAGGGACATTTTTTTGTATGGTTGTAGCCGTAAAAATACCCAGTCTCCTACATCAAAAATTCTCTTACTGCGATGTTGATCTACCTTTTATTTCATTAGATTTTGTGCCAAATGTAGGTTATCCTTTAAGAGTTGGAGAACTTCTTGTTGATGCTCGATGTGATATTCCACTTCTTGAACCTTAGAATTTTCTCTTAAAGATGATGTGATGGACGGTGGATGATATCCATAAAGTGCCATAAATGGGGTCATTTTTGCTGCAGCGTGGAAGTGTTATACCACCATTTAGCGAGAGGTAACCACTTGACCCATTGTGTTTGTTTATCACATACAAAAAAATGAAGATATCCTTCCAAACATTTATTCACTATCTTAGTTTGACCATCATATTTAGGATGATAAGATGAGCTATGAGCTAATTGAGTACCCAAACTAGAAAATAACTCCATCCAAAAATTTCCAGTAAAAATGGGATCCCTGTCGCTCACAATAACTTTTGGGTTTTCATGTAGCTTTTGAATTGTGTCCATAAATGTAGTAGCAACTGTACAGCTTTAAATGGATGAGATAATGCACAAAAGTGTGCATACTTGGTATGTCTATCAACTACCACCATGATGACACTCTTTCCTTCGGACTTAGTAAACCTGTGATAAAATCCATTCAAATCTCCTCCCAACGTTGACTTGGAATGGATAAAGGTTGTAGAAGACCTGGGTTCTTAATTGTCTCAACTTTATTTTGTTGGAAACCCAAAAATTCTGCCATAAACTTTTGAATATCAGATTTAAGGCCATCCCAAAAAAATTCTTTCTTCACCCTGTGGTAAGTTTTTAAAAATACTAAGTGTCCTCCTAAAGGAGAAGTGTGCAATTCCAAAAGAATATTTTGTTTTAGTTGGGAATTCTTACAAAGATATAAGCGATCTTTGTACCATAAGGAATCATTTTCCAAGTAAATGTATTAGATGTACTAGGATCTTGCTGCAAATTTTGAATGAGTGTCCAAACTTCTTCATCCCTCTTCCATTCATCCCTTGCTTCAGTTATCCAATCTAGTTGAATAATAGAAATGGCACAAATAAATGCTTCCACCTCTTCATTCTTTCTTGAGAGCACATTTTCAACAAAATTTGTCCCTTTTTTTTATATTATTTCAAAGTCGTAACCCAACATCTCTGTGACCCATTTTTGCTGCTCTTCTGAAGATAGTCTTTGTTCCAAAAGGTGTTTAAGACTATCATGACCAGTTTTTACCTTGAAGTGTCTTCCCATTAGGTAAGGTCGCCATTTCTTTAGTGCATGTAGTATTGCTAATATTTCCTTCTCATAAATAGCTTTCTATAAATACTTTCCTTTGATTGGACAGCTTTCAAAAGAAATTGGTATTCCTTCTTGTATTAAAACAACACCAATTCCATTTCCTGAGGCATCACCTTCCACAATAAAGGTTTTTGTGAAGTCTAGCGTAGCTAAGACCTGTGCTAGGCACATTACCTCTTTAAGATGTTCAAAGGCATTAGTTTCTTCAGGAGTCCATGAAAATGCATCTTTCTTCAATAATGTTGTTAGAGGTGCTGCTATTCTCCCATAATTCCTAAAAAACTTGCAATAATACCCTGTTAAGCTGAGAAATCCTCGCAACTCCTTTATGGTTGTGGGGACTTTCCATTCCTTAATGGCTTCAATTTTTTTAGGGTCTACGTTAATACCCTCATGAGATACAATATGACCTAGATATTCCACCTCTTGTACTCCAAAGAAACATTTGGATGATTTTGCATATAATTGTTTCTCCTGCAATAGTTTGAGCACCCTTTCAACATGTTGAAAATGATCCTTCCAAGACTTGTTGTAGATTAGTATATCATCGAAAAATATTATCACAAATTTTCTAAGGAAGGGTTTGAAAATGAAATTCATCAACCCTTGAAATTTAGAAGGTGCATTGGTAAGGCCAAAAGACATGACCAAAAATTCATAATGACCCTCATGAGTTCGAAATGTTGTTTTCGGAATATCTTCAATCTTCATTATAATTTGATGATTTCCTAAACAAAGATCCAACTTGGTAAAATAAATTGCTCCATGTAATCCATCCAATAATTCATCAATCACAGGAATGGGAAATTTATATTTAATGGTGAACTTATTGAGCTCCCTATAATCTAGACACATGCGCCATGATCCATCCTTATTGTGCACCAATACTACTAGAGCAAAGAAAGAACTTTGACTAGGTTGAATTATACCAGCCTCTAAAATTTCTACAATCATACGTTCAATTTCGCTCTTTTGGACATAAGGATATCTATAAGGCCTAATTTTTGGAGGAACACTTCCTGGAATCAAATGAATATCATGTTCATGATCACGAATAGGTGGGAGTCATTTAGGAGTTTCAAACACCTTGGAATGATTGTCCAAGACTTGTTGGAGATCTACAGAAATAGATGATTTTGATGTTTGAAATTCTAGTAAGCATAATTGTGCAATTACACCTCATTGTTCTTTTGTCAGAATCTTTGTCATGACATTAGAGCTTATTATCTTTCTGGGCTTCCTTGTGATTCCTCGTAATTCGACATCCTTTCCTTCTGAAAAAAATTTCAAGAAAAGTTTTTAAAATTAAAAGCTATTGTCCCCAAATATTGTAACCATTGTACTCCTAGTACAACATCAACACCTCCCATAGGAATGGAAAGCATTGGAATATTCAATACATATTCCCCCATGGTTAGATTTATATTATGGAATTTTCTAGAGCAATTTATAGTTCATCCATTTGCAACCATCACTTGACATTCTAGTGTTGGGTATAGGAAACAATTCAATTCCTTGGCTACCTTACAATGAATAAAATTATGCGTACTACCAGAATCAATCAACACTATTACCTTTTTCTTCTTGATATGTCCTTCTATATTGAGATTTTGAGGAGTGGTAATTCCTGCCAATGCATTACATGATATGGTCAGACTCATTTCATCCTCTTCTAGGGTTTTTTCCTGGTGTATATCCTCTTCTTTTGAAGACTCTTGTTCATTTTCTTCTTCCTCTTCACAATCTATGTAAAAGAATTTCTTCTCAACACACTTATGACCTTTAGTGTATTTTCTATCACAACTGTAGCAAAGCCCTTTTGCTCTTTTTTCTTCCAATTATTGTGGTGTCAACCTTGTAGGTTGTGTAAGTCTAGGAGTAGCAACACTTTCACATTTATATATGTGAGTGGTGGGCTTCCTTGTTGCCAAAATTTTACATTCAATTTTTCTTACCAACCTAAATGCCTTTTCCAATGAATCAGGTTCCCAAACACGAACTTCATTTTAGATGTTATCCTTTAAAGTCCCTATGAAGATGTCAATCATATATTCCTTTGGAATATCAGTTACCCTTATATTCAATTTTTGGAAGTCCTCAATGTGCTCCGCCACTAAACCCTTTTGTTTGAAATTTATCAATTGGCTAAAGAATGTGTTGCTTTTTGTATCCTCATAATGTGCTATCATTTCCTTCGTAAAAATTAACCAAGTGACAATTTTTTTATGGGAGAAAAGCCATCGATACCATACAAATGTATTTTGTTCTAAATGTAAAGTTGCAATGCGTACCTTCTGTGTGTTTTTCACATTACTGAGATCAAAATATTGCTCCATCTGTAGTATCCATGTTACGGGATCCTTGCCATCAAACTTCCTCATATCCATCTTTTGAATATGGTGGTTCTTCTATCCAATATTAGAGTTTATGAAATCACGATTAACATTTATTTTTTTCTCATCATGAGTTTCCTCTACTATCTTTTCGCCATTAGGAAAAATTTCTTGTATCAACTTTGCTAAACCTTCGATGTCTACTTTTAGATCACTCTTCATGTTTTCCATGTTGTCTTTCATTTTTTCATCGATATTAGCTTCCATGTCATCCATCTTAGCTTCTATTCCCACTTCCATGCCATCCATCTTAGCTTCCAGACCATTCATCTTAGCTTCCACGCCTTTCTTCAAACCATCCATCTTAGATTCCATGCCTTTCTTCAAAACTTCCATTTCATTTTTTGTTTCTCTTTGCGATAGAGAAATTTGGTGCACTTGCTATTGTAATTTTGATATCTCATGTTGTGTTTCTTCATCTTCATGAGTCATAGTAGAGCCTTCTGAAGGCTTAATGGGTGTTGAATTCTTTTTAGGGGGGTATTTTAGAACCCAATACTGATATCTATTCTTCAATATGCCCTTGGAATAAATTCAAACTATTTTTTTTCAAACGAGACTTATGTAATTTGAAAAAAATACACACCTTTTTCTTTCTTTTGAGGAGCTCGATATTGAAACTGAATTATCTCTGTGATTTCAGATCTTCAATATCTAACATTTGGCCCTGAATTAGCCCTCTAAATCTTCTTTTGAATTCCACAGCTCTGACCTGATTTGGATTCTTCAAGACAAAGTTATGTCCAATCTCCCACGATGAACTAATTATGGACTGGTTCAGTAGAAAAACTTGTACGACTTTCCATGTGCCACTTTTTCATCCTTCGGCTCTGAAATTGATATAATGAAAACTAAATTTTGTGTTCTTACAGCCACCTTTTATAGAATCGCAATCTGACTCTCAGAGAGAGAGTTATGATGTTTTTCCCACGGTCACCTCTTTGAGATGAAATTCGGGAGCTTGAAACAATCCTAATTTCCACAGATCATATCTCCAAAAATATTGTGAACCAAGATCTGAAATAGTTATAGCAGATTCTTCGAGTTTATTCTTCTCTGCGTGAAAATTTTACAGCTTTTGAAACCTCGTATAGAAATATTTATAGTGAAAAGGCCGCGATGACCTATTATTGTTAAATTAGAACTGCAAAATGCCTAACTTACGGATGTCTGAAAATGTTGTGAACCAAGCTCTGAAATTTTTAGAAAATCTTCCTCAGGATTTTGGCTTTGCACCCTAAACATTTCAGCTTCTGAAACTTCGTAGAAAAATAGTTATAGCGAAAATTCCATGATGACCTGTTTAGAGCATCAAAACCCTAGAATCCAAAGCTTTGATACCAAATGTTGTGTAACCAACTCCAAAAATAGAAGAAAAGAGATATCAACGCCTTGGTCACTTCTGTGATATCGTATTCATAAATGACAGGTGTTGGATGATACAAATAGATACAAATGAACAAAACCTACTTCTATATACTGAGGTCATGGGCCCAAATATGATACAATGGCTTTAACAATAACAATGTAAGGGCACAATAATAACAATATTGGGGTTACAGGGGTACAACAATAATAATAAGGGGGCTACACTAATAACAATAAGGGACTAAACAAGTAATATAGGGACCTAACATTTTTTTTTTCACGGATAAAAAAACCACTAAATATGGTTGAAGAATGGAAATTATGCATAGATGTTTCTTGGTATCCCAATCCAGGGAAAGCAATGATTACATATGTGCTTTCTAATATTTCGACTAGAAAGTAGTCCAAAGGAAAATGAATATACCAAGAAGAACAACAAACAATGAGGCATATTGTATTGCATTGATAGAAGGCTTGGGAACAACTATGGAGTATGAATCAAATGGAATTGTAGCTTTCACCAATTCTGAACTTGTGTGCAATCAGATGAATGGCATGTACCAAGTTAAGAAGGAGAGGCTAAAAGAACTGCATGGAATAGTAAACAATATTGTTAGCCAATTTCAATTTTTTAGTATAAGAAATTGTACAAATGTCAATAAGATGTCTGCTGATCTATTGCATGGGGCAATGCCAATTCAGGATTCATCTATCAAAGATGAATTAATATATGAATTAGAATTATAAGGGGCAATGCCAATGCAAGATTCATCTCTCAAAGATGAATTAGCTTTGAGACGCTCTTCTTCAAAAATTCAAGATTCAACTCTCAAAGATGAATTAGTTTTGAGATGCTCTTCTTCAAAAATTCAAGATCCATCCCTCAAAGATGAATTAGCGTTGAGACGCTCTCCTTCAAAATTTATTGATGGACATTGTGTTGTATCTTGGATATGTGTGTGTTTTATTATAAATGCGTCTTTTAATGACCATGTACTTTTTTTCAATTGTATGTAGGTATTATTCACCACATATTGTTTCGCTTAGTGAACTTCATTTGCAACAAGTGGGTGGACATTTTTACGTTTAAATGTGGAGACTTCAATTTTTGTTTAAATGGAGTTGCACTTACTTTTTAATGGCAATGTGTTTTTTTCAATTTTATACCAAGTGTGCTCCCACCATGTAAAGCACAATTTGGTGAACTTAACATTTTTATAATTTTTTTTTCTTAAATTGAGTTTCACACATCAATTAGTGCTTTGAAAGTTGTGTTTTACATAATTTGTGTACACTAAATTACATTAATTTTCTGAAATTTATTTTGAATTTATTTTAAATTATTCATTTAAAAAAAAAATTGTAAATGCCCACCATAGATATATATATCATGGAGGATGAACGACGAAGATCAACAGAATCCCATATCTCTATGAGAGAGAGGGATCAGGTATCGAGGGATGTTCATGGTATTTAAATATAATCTTAAATCTCCATACATTTGTGTACATATGGAATTGATTTTTTATCAACTTTGTGAGTTAAATTAGTTTTTAGTAAGTTTCATTTTTTATTTTTTAGGAGCTAATAAGAAGAGAAGGGTCTCTACTCTATCCATGGAGCATGCCCATGGTTCACCCAGTCATGGTATGGTTTGAACACAATTTAATCAATGAATATGTACGTGTATTTATATGTATGCATGTATTTTTCAATTGATTATAAATTCGTATTTGTTTATGAAGCTTCTCTCTCCTCTCGAGAGGTTGGTGGTGGTTCAAATCCCCTTAGAGGGCCATCAATAAGCTGCGAGGTTGCTGAGGTGGTGATATTTATTCCAGAGCCAATCAATGGATGGTCGTGTTAGGATTCTAGCAGGGGTCATTACGGTTCTCCATGGGTCTCGGGGTTTGGCTATCTGCTAGCCAACCATCGAGGTTGCCATCAGTTTGACAAATTTTCGCACAATTTGTACAAATTTGTTTGTGTACTTTATAATATAAATTTATATATTGATGCGAGGAGCACAGAAAATGCTCCCAAATTTTGGTGAAAATACATAAAGAAAATATCCTTTACGACAAGGAAAGGTTGTCCACCCACCACGACTTATCTAACCAAAATTTCCAATATACCGTGGGAAAGAAACATGAAACAATGAACCTTAGAAAGGTGTCAACATGTTCATGCAAAATTGCAGAGAGATCTCGTGTCTTTGATGCTACTTGTTGAGAGTCGACAAAGCTTGGAAATAGTTACACATTCTTTAGGCCAACTAGTAGATGTGTGCCAAAAGCTTGGGCCAACCACAGGTACTTTTGTGGATGTCATGAGAAAAAGAAAGGAAACAGTGATGGGTCCCAATAAATGGGAGGTTGTTAAAGAAAGAGTTACAACAACAATGGCAAAGGCTATGTTTAATTTCAAAGAAGGGCTGAAAAGAAAGATGTTCAAGGTGAAATATTTCAAGAACCTTGATATAGCTCACTATTTGTATGAAAGACACCTTGCGGCTTATGAAAGACTCCCATGGAACGACAAGGTTCCACTTTATTTTGAAAAATTATTTTATGCAGAATTATTTTTGCAAATGAAACCCAATTACAATGATCTTCCCTCTGAATTTTTTGGTCCTGGGAAAGGTCGATTGTGTGATCATAGGGGTGCTAGGCATGATGTTGAGTTGCCTCGTCCTGAGCCACTGGTTAATCGACCTGATCGTGTTGAAACTTTGTAGTTAGAGATGGAAGCCACTTCTCAAATTAGTCGAGAAGCAAGGGATGCCATCATCGACAATGTTCAGAGTGGATTGGGTGGAGTCAATGTTTGTCTAAATCGACAAATAGCATGCGAGAATGCACGTGCCAATTTTTTGTATTATACAGATGAAGAGATTGACAACATGAGTGTTGAATATCTCAAAACATATGCAAAGAATTGTCGTAATGGTTGGCATGACCTAATTTTTCATGAGAAAGAGGGCATGGGAACAGTATGTGTTAATGGTTAGGGTTCAATTATTTTATCACATGTACAATTTGTAATAAATACATATATGTACATTCATTTATTTGTATATATTAATCTAACAAAAATGTATCATTATGTATGTTAACACCATTTGTAGTTTTCATGCTTGATGAATGACGAAAATGTTAATATCACATTCGAAGCCTTTGGTTCAAACAATCAAATGGGTCTCACCATAAAGATATGTTGGCAAATGTTAGTGTTTTCTAAGTGATACTTTTAAAATAAATAATTGTCCACACACGTACATGTACATATATATAATAAAATGTTTTAACAGATTCTGATTCTGTCTGATGTTTTTGGGATGGCAGTACCTTCTTCTTCCTTGGGAGATGTACCTTCTACTTCCTTAGGAGATGTGTCAGATCCACAACAAGAAGTATGGAAAATTTTTCACTTTTAAAATTTATATTTTTAAGTTATATATTCCACCTCAAAAAGTTCCATTAAAAAATGAGATATATCTATATCTTGAGTTATTTTAATTTTTTTGAATTTTAGGTTTTTGGAGATTTTCTTTCTGAACCACTCTTAGGAGATGTGCCAAATCCACCTGCACAAGTATAAAAATTTTCACTTAAATATATATGTTTTTAAGTTATAATTTATAAATTGAAGTTTAAAAGTTTTATTATAAATTGAGATCTTGATCTTGAGTTATTTTATACTTTTAAATTTTTTGAATTTTAGGTTTCTATAGAGGATTTCTTTTCTCCACAGACTCTAGCGATGGAGATAGGAACATCCACACCATTTCAACCATTTGAACAAGTTGTCTAAATTTTTTTAATATTATTAAAATAAGTTTATATATCAATTTTCATTTGAAATATATATATATATTGTACAGTTTACTGCTGGAGATGTTCCTGTGGGGGAAGTTTTAGTGGACGAGCAAAAAATGGAGAGGGAATCTCATGAGGTATTGCATGATTTTTTCTTACATTTTGTTTTTTACATGAAGTTATATATATTCTCACTCAATTTTCAAACATCAAATTTTAATGTTTGCACACATTGTGTACATGTTCCCCATGCTTCGCAGGATAGCTGGTGGATTGTGACTTTGCTGGGAGAGACACTACATCCATCTGTATTTGATGGATGATGCACATGCACACGTGCAACATTATATTTTCAATAGATTTAGTCTTAAATTTACTTTTTTATATATAGTCTTATCTAGATGCAGTCATATATAACTTGATACTTGATACTTGTGAGATCTACAAATTTTGGACATATTTTATGTGAACTAAATTTGGTACATGTGAATGTGATATATAATGTTTTTAAAACTTAAGTTTTGGATGGTTGAACTACATTTGGCATTGAAGTAATGTAACAGTGTTATATATAAATTTTTTTGCTTTTAAAACTCAAGTTTTGGATGGTTGAACTACATTTGGCATGTGATGTGAAGTAACGTTACTTGATACTTGATACTTGTGATCTATAATGTTTTGTTCTTAAAACTCAAGTTTTGATACTTATGATCTATAATGTTTTGTTTTTAAAAAGTTTTGATACTTTTGATCTATAATTTTTTGTTTTTATAACTCAAGTTTTGGATAGTTGAACTACATTTGGCATGTGATATAATGTTAAATGTGTTTATTGGATAGTTGAACTACAATTGGCATGGCATGTGAATTAATGTTGTGATATAATCAAAAAAAATTTAAAACTCAATTTTTGGATGGTTGAACTATATTTTGCATGTGACTATGATATTATGTTTTGTTTTTAAAATTCAAGTTGTCGTTTTCCAAATAACAAAAAAATTCACATGAATATATGTACATGTAGAAATGATTTTACACATGTTTGAATATATATGTTAAAACGATTGAAGTACATACATACATACATACATACATATATATATATATATATATATATATATATATCTATAAACAATCATAATATTGTAGGTCTTCTTAGATGTGTTGAAAACAATCATAAAATTTTAAAAATGCAATCTATAATGTATATATATCCATTATGTGCAACATTTTTCATCAAAGCCAATAGAATTTATATACTTTTCATGAATGCCTATAGAATTTAGTTACTTTCAGTTAATTGCATTCTAGAACATATATATTCAGTACGTGAAACATTTTTCATTAATGCACATGGGAAAACTACTTGAACAAATAATTGCATTCTAGAGTTCATATATATATCCAATACGTGCAACATTTTTCATCAATGCACATAGAAAAGCTACTTTCAGTTAATTGCCTAGAACATATCCGACCATTGAATAGAAAAATTTTGTACTATTTTCTATCAGGAATAGAGATGTGGGTCAAATCCCACCAAGAGTCGCAGAAGTGCTCCGAGTCTCCTGAAAGGAATCTTCGTACAAAAGTATACTGTGGATGATTTATTTACATTGTGGATACTTTTTACCAAAAAATACCACGAGAAAAAATGGTCACATTCAGTCCATGTATATATCCAGTACATGCAACATTTTTCATCAACCACATAGAAAAACTGCTTTCAGTTAATTGCATTCTAGAACATATATATTTAGTACGTGAAACATTTTTCATCAATGGACATAGTAAAACTACTTGAACAGTTAATTTCATTCTAGAACATATATATATATATATATATATATATATATATATGCAACAATTTTCATCAATGCATGTATAGAAAAGCTACTTTCAGTTGATACTAGTGTGCATTTACCAAAACAATTTGTACATGTGCAAACACTTGTACAAATAACATAACAAGGCAGCTCAATTTTTAGTTGAGTTATGGAAGTTCTAAAACATGAATCCAAAGAGAAGAAATTGTTGGGCAGTTCAACCAAAAAAATTCCAATGGAATGCCATATTCAATTATCCGTTCATGATCGGATTTTGACATTTTCCATTTCTTAATTTTCATTTTTTTCTTTGATTGAACCTCTATAAACTTTATGCATGCTGCACACACCAAGTGACTATATTGACAACTTATGACATCAGGTTCATAGTCTTCAAAGTAAACAAAATCCCCACTTTGATTAGTTTGTCTGAAAAAATAACCTTTCAGTATAATAGATCCTCTTTCATATGGAAACCCGTGATCATTATAGTTTTCTAATAATTTCATTTTTCGTTCAGTGCAACGCATCAAATAATACTTCACATTTTCATCGTTGTCAGTAGGTGCAATTACAGCAAAAACATCTCCTGCACAATAAAACAAACTTAACAAACTTATGTATTTAAATTTATTTCTAGATCTCTATCATTTGAAAGCAATTCAAATGTTACCTTCTCTAACAAGATCAGAAACTTGATCACCATCAGATGATATTGTAGTCTCCTCTGATTGCATTTCTTCAAACATTGCAATGGACATTTTTCCCTTTGTATTTAGCTCTGTATGTTTCCAATCTTTTACATACATTTTGTTTTCACAAATGTCATTGGATTTTGTGTTGTCTATGCAAACAGGACAAAAACAAGAATATTTTCTTTTATCCAATGCAAACACATTTCTAGACGACTTTGTTTTAATTGAATGCAATTTTCGAGTCCCTTTTATTGTTTCAACGTCATTCCCAATTGATCTATCTACGTCTTCGATCCCAATATGCCAAAAAAACCTTTATATGGAAAATTTAAAGAATAATGTAAATATGATATCAAAATACAATCAAAGATAATCATTGTGATAAATGTACATTGTTTATTTAATTAGATATCCAATAAAAATTAAATTGAATGTACCTTCGCACTTCCCTTGATCGGTTAGTCTCATGGCTTAGAGTAGCGATGGACCATTGAACAACTTCTTTCGCGTCCACAAGTTGGCTTGTAGAGGGGTTCATTTGATATCTTCGAAGTGCTCGTTTTATGCATGCCCCTACACCGTCATGTTCTCCTTTTCCATGGCCAGTCTCAAAGAAATTCCAACAATGTTTAATGCAGGTTTTCTTATGAAGACAACACAACCAAAAGAATGATCGTGCAGATTTGAATTGACCTGCGCATCCGTCTGACCATATCTAATGTTCATTGAATGTTATTCCACGATTTTTCAATGAATCATAAATTTTTCCAAAACAATGTTGTACAAAACATGTATCATGTGTACGATTGTCACTAATATAAAAGTGATATTCTTTAATGATATGTCGATTTTCACTCGTGCTTTCTATATGATCTACATTTTGTTCAGCATGTCTATATAGAATATGGACGAGCATGGAGACTTGGTCAGAATGATAGTATTCACTCTGAATTTCTTTTTGTGGAACAAATGTGTAGTTTTCTACAAAATCAATCACTGACAAAATGGTCCCTGGTGGAAAAACTTCACGAGATTTTTTGAATTGCAAGTCTTGCCATCGAGCTCTATGGGAATGCTTGGTGTATTTGTAAATTTCTGCCTCAAACTTTCTCAAAAATTCTATCACAAAAATTTCGTCTTCTAGTAATTCAATTCTTTTAACACTATTTGCACCTTGAATCGATGTATCGATATATTCATATCTCTTCCATTTCATTTTCATGTTGGAAAATGATTGATCATTTATATCAGTACGATATTTGTTTTGAAATTTAGTCAAATTTCCACAATCATCGCATTTTTTACCACCAACACATTTCTTTTTGTAAAATAGTTCATCGCTTTCTTTTTCACATAGAATTTGAGATATGAAATCATGGATAGTGGAAGGAGGAGGTGAATCCTTCCATAATGTTCTACCGAAATCAAGGAATGTGTCATAATATAACTCAAATTCCACATGATAACGGCAACAACAAGTGTCACGTACGGTGATAGGTTTTACATACCATGGTTTTTGTTGAACAAAAGCACTGATTGAAACATGAATTTCACGATTCTCTTCTTTGAACTTGTTGAACAACTCTATCTGAGTGGTTTCCAAGAATTTTTTTTCATGTTATTCGTAATGATTTCGTGCTATTCTTCTTCGCATCACATGCCTTGCAGTTGGTGACACACGTGAATTGTTCTTCCAATATTCATATATTATTTTTTTAACATTTTCTCCAAGTCTATCTTTGTATGGTTGCCTACAAATAGCTCTCCAACAAGCAATTTCATCATTTCAGTCTATTTGCAGCCGAAATTTCCGATGTTTGTGAAAAAATTTCATGAGGTTCCTACTGCTCGTGCCCTAGATTTTTCCAAACAATTCTCTTTAGTACTTGATGAAACCACTGCCATGTGTATTTCTCTACGTACAATTGAAACATTTTTTGTCTAGATCTTCTAATTGAATTTATAGTGCTATTTATATTTTGTATCACATTTTCCTTAATTTTTTTTTATCTTTGTTGATTTTCGAATACCCAATAAAGTCGTAGCTTCTTTTAATTTCCTTAATGATAGGAGACCTTTCAACATTTGGGCTTGAACTGTCACATTTTCCTTTATGAAGTACGTATCAAAAATGTGGTTAACACGATATCGTATTGCATGGTAAGCTCTTTTATCTCCATATGTGTGAATGTCAACATTTTCTAACATTGCATCATCGACATTGGTTTCGTCTGTACGTATTCGAATGAATAGGACATAATAAGTTTACATATTCAATAAATAACTAAATTAATAAATATGTATAATTTCTATAATACGTGCATGCGTTCAACATATATATATATATATATATATATATATATATATATATATATATATATATATATATATATATATATATATATATATACCTTGTGTTTCAATTTCTTCACTTGAATTTCTTTCAACATTTTCACCATGTTCAATCATTGGTTCAATATCTCTTTCACTTTCTCTTTCAAAATTGTGTATCTCATCATCAATGTTTTGAGGAATATCTCTCTCTGTTTACATTGCAAAATATTTTTCAAATTAGTTCATCAAATAAAAATTGAGCTTCACATTTTACACTAGGAAAATTTTAAATATATCAAATTCATAATATTTACATTTACATACCTACTTCAACTTCTAGTTGAGGTTGATTTTCCCCTTCAATATTTGAGAGTGCTTCTCTCTTTCTTTTGCGAGATTCTCTCGTCTCTTCTCTATGTTCCTTAGGGTCTCTTTTTCTATCATATTTTCTCGTACAATTCCTTCGATTTCCCATGATAATAGAGTATGAAGTTTAAAAAATTACCTTCAAACATTTAGAACAAAACTCAATTAAAAAAACATCACAAAAGATTTAATTTATAAAAAACTCGTTTTAAAAATTTTGCAAAAAATACATACTTCAATCAAAAACACTTACTTTAAAAAATCCGAGAAAAAAATGTCTTATAAAAATGAAACGAAGCTCAAAATATTTACTTCCAAGTCCTACAAAAGAATTTCATTTAAAAAGTTATATTAAAACTCGTATTAAAAAATCATTATAAAATATTTACTTCAACCCAAAACACGTACTCTAAAAAAATGTCACTTCAAAAAATACCTCCAAAAAATGTCCATTGAAAATTAATTCCAACTTCTTAAAAAATGCCACTTTAAAAAATAATTCAAAAAAACCTCTAAAAAAAATATCACTGTAAAAAATACTTCCAAAAATTGTCCTTTGAATATCAAGCCTAAAAAGAGTCCTTTCGAAATTAAGCCTAAAACGTTTCCTTTGAAAATTTAGCCCAAACTTCTAAAAAAAATGAAAATTAAGCCGAAATCCATACCTTCAAAAAAAATGAAGACCGAAAAACATCCAAAAAATATATCACATACCTCCACGAAATTTCCTTTGAATGTACCTCCAAGAAAAATCCTTAAACCCAAAAAAATCCTGTGCAAAAATGTCCTTTGAATGTACCTCCAAGAAATGTCCTTAAACCCAAAACAATTCTTTGCAAAACCAGACCAAGACCTTTGTAAAATCAAACCAAATGTGTGAAAATATGCGAAAATAATGAATGCTTTCACGGAAATTTATATTGCCTCGATTTTTTTTTTGGAGCGGCTTCGTGATATTTTTCGGCCGACGGAAATTCAGGTAAAATTTCGGCTAAACTTTTATCAAAAATTCGGCCGAACTTTTATGTCATTAAACTTGACGGGCCGTCGGTGCAAAAAACAATTCGGCCGAACTTTTTTTAAGAGTTCGACCGAACTAACACATCGGAAATTATGCACAGCCAAGCTCTAAATACATATCTTCAACTTGGGACTGATTAAACTCCGTGTAACATTCTGACAATAAAAAATTGAATCCGAGCCCTAAGGAGAGTTAGCCCGTAAATTAACTCTGTCAACAATTTCACCCAATACAGCTTCTACTCCGCTCAAGAAGTCCCCTTTATTCTCTTATTTCTGATTCATTGATCAATTTCTTCTAAATTTATTAATGAATGTATTAGACCTTCTCTAAGTAATCCCGAATAGTAGAGTCCTTTGTTATTTTAATCTCACACACAAGAATACAATACATATACTTTATATTATAACCTTGGTCCCTTGTTATAAAGCACTTTACAAATAATTATATATTTTGGAGCCTTTTCTTTGTATAAATATCGAATGAGTTTCCCGAAAGTCAAACTCTTTAACCAACATAATAATCCACATTCATTATTTGAACCTTAGTCTTAATACTACAAAAGGGTCTGACTCTTTTAATTACATACACCCGCGCTTATAGCATCAACCATGGTTTATATATTAACACGACACATATATCATATGGTAGTTCACAGGCCCACATGTCCAATGCACAATTGAATGGTTTTCATTGTAAAACGAATAGACCATACCTTGTCTATCTCCCTTGCAACTTGGTGCGTGAATATCGTTCGATCGTCCAACCTCCAAATCGAACGCTCCACAGCAATATCGCATTATTTTTCTCACCCGCCTTTAACACTTCAAACAAACGCGATGAGGGCGGTATTACCCTGGCGACGTGGCATCATTACATTGGATCGCATTTTCCTTAAGTGGATTTGCCTTCGCACAAAAGCGGTGTGAAATAGGCTGATTTGGTTTCTCAAAACCACAATGGGATTTGCACAGTAACAAACTGGTTCCCTTACTATGGTTAACTCGTTTCGACTGAATTCTTCGTTCAATTACTCTAGGTTACACCTTAACCGACCTTGCGCAACTAATCAATAAAACAAGGTTAACTTCTTCTACAGGCAGGTTATTGTTCGATAGAGACACACTATTCTTCGGGAAAATAGAGGATAATACTGGGTTCGCTCAGAATCATACTCAACTTCTGGCAGAATTCTATACAACTATAACATATTCCAACTCAGCGCTGAGGCATGAGCTCCAAAACAGACAGAGATAAAAAGAAGGCAATTAACACATTGTTATGCACAGAACCATAATTCGTAATAATGAGTTCACCAAGGAATTCTGATACACACAGACATACAATTGCAACCAAGAATTGTTCAGCAGAGAATAATGCCTCTTTGATTCAATGATTCACTACGAAAATCCCCCCCTTTTCACTATGCCGGGGGTTACAGTATATAATTCACTATATGGCTCTTCGGCTCCTCTCTGAGGACCATTTTTATTCTAACCATAAAAGGCCTAATTACATAACATTCGAATAACAGAAACTGAACAGGTGGACACAAACCAACCCATTCGACTTCTACGGTTATTTAATTAATCCTATCAATAGAAATCAACAGATTGACATGGAGAAACTATCCAGCTTCTTCGGTTGTTAACTAATCTATCTTCCCTAAGTATAATAGACAGCTAAGGTGTTGACACCTTGCTGGTACATCTATGAAAATTTAGAACTCTTCTAGCCACAACATGTGGACAATCCTCCTACATTGCTGGCTAGTGTATAATGCCCCTGCATCAGACTCTTGAGGGAAATTTTCTTCATGGACTCCTGTCTAAGAGCTCTTTCACCGAACTGCCTATCTTTTGCAACATCACTTCAGTCATCCAAGTGGCATCTTCATTTGGCTGGTCCTTCCACTTGATTAAGTATTGGAAGTACTCTTGTCCTCTAGTCTTCTTGAACACTCTCTTGTCCAATATCTTCTCTGGCTGGAATGGCTGTGCTGGAGGTAGCTGCTTTGCCCATTCAATCTGCTCTTTGTCTTTTGGTCCTTCTTCTGCACCATCATCCTCATACCTGTACAAGTCTACAACATTAAATATGGGAGATATTCGAACATCAGGAGGCAATTCAATCTCATAAGAATTATTAGAAAAATTTCTAGGTATCTTGCATGGCCCAATATTTTTAAACTTCAGTTTGTTATACTACTTCTTTGGGAATATTTCCTTTCTCAAGTGTGCCAAAACCAAATCTCCAACTTCAAAATCGACTTCTCTTCTACTCAATTCTGCTCTGCCTTTGTATTTGATGCTGCTACCTCGTAGCTGTTGTTTCACTTGTTCATGTATGGCTTGGATCTCTGAAGCAAATTCTTCACCATCTGCACTCCTCAACTCTGCCTTTCCCAAGTTTCTTAACTCAGATATTCCTCTGGGGTGCATTCCATAAACAACATGGAATGGGCTCTGCCCTGTGCTTCTGTTTGGTGATTCATTGTACGCATATTCTGCCTGGGGAAAAATATGATCCCACTGCTTGGGATGCTCTCCTGCAAGACTTCTCAATAAATTTCCCAGACTTCTATTTACTACCTTAGTTTGTCCATCAGTCTGAGGATGATAAGATGAGCTGAAACTCAGTTTGGTACCAAGTTTCTTCCACAGTGTCCTCCAAAAATGGCCCACAAATCTAGTATCTCTATCTGAAACAATACTCTTGGGCAACCCATGCAATCTAAAAATTTCTTTGAAAAACAAATTAGCAACATGGGTGGCATCACTAGTTTTATAACATGGAATAAAATGTGCCATATTGGAAAATCTGTCAACTACAACAAAGATTACATCATTCCCTCTCTGAGTCTTGGGAAATCCTAGAACAAAATCCATACTCACCATGTCCCAAGGCCTTTCTGGAATAGGCAATGGAATGTGCAATCCTGCATTCTGGCTCCTCCCTTTGGCATATTGACAGATTTTGCAATTCTTCAAAAAAATTTCCACTTCTGTTCTCATCTTGGGCCAATAATAAAAGTGACTCAACTGCTCATAAGTTTTATCAGTACCAAAGTGTCCAGCAAGTCCACCACTATGCTTCTCCTTGATCAAATTCTCCCTCATGGAACATTTTGGTACACACAATTGGTTCCTCCTGAATAATAAGTCCTCCTGCAAGAAATCATCCAGCCACTAGCTTATATCTATTAGAACAGGGTTACATCATGCTTCAAATGATTCCTTAAAATCTGAATCTATTTTATGTAGTTCTTTGAGAAAATCAAATCCTACAACTTCAAATTTGTTTTCTTGAACAAGCATGTTTCTCCTACTCAAAGCATCAGCTACTTTATTTGCTTGGTCACTTATATGCTTCAAAACAAAATTAAGACTCTGGATATATTCAACCCACTTGGCATGCTTATGATTAATTTAGGCTGTTGTACAATGTACTATAAAGCATTATTATCAAAGTATAATACAAATTCTTTAGACATTAAGTAATGCCTCCACTTCTTCAATGCCTGCACAATTTCATAAAATTCCTTCTCATAAGAGGAATTATTTCTTCTGGTGTCATTCAGCTTCTCACTGAAGTATGCTACAGGCCTATCATCTTGACTCAGCACAGCTCCAATGGCTTCCCCACTGGCATCACACTTCACTTGAAATGGTTTAGTAAAATCAGGCAGAATTAAAACAAGATTTTTAGTTATCTTTTGCTTTAAAAGCTTAAAATTTCTTTCTGCTTTAGAAATCCATTTGAATGGTTGTTTGTTCTTCTTTATTGTCTCAATGATGGGTGCACTAATCTTGCTGAAATTTCTTATGAATTTTCTGTAAAAACTGGCAAGTCCATGGAAACTTCTTACCTCGAAAACATTCCTTGGTGAAGGCCACTCCACAATTGCCTTAACCTTTTCTGGGTCCATCTTCAATCCTTCAACGGAAAAAACAAAACCCAAATACACCAACTCTTCTTTCATGAATGAGCATTTCTTCAAGTTTATCAGCAGTTTCTCTTGGTGTAACTTCTTCAATACATAATTAAGATGCCTTAAATGCTCTTCTTTTGTTTTGCTGAAAACTAATATGTCATCCAGATACATTATCACAAATTTACCAGTAAATTCTTTTAACACTCCATTCATAAGTCTCATAAAAGTACTAGGTGCATTAGACAACCTAAAAGGCATCACCAACCATTCATACAATCCTTCATTTGTTTTAAAGGAAGTTTTCCATTCATCACCCTCCTTTATTCTGATCTGATGATATCCACTTTTTTAAATCTAATTTTGAAAAATATTTTGCACCACTCAAAAAGTCCATTAATTCTTCAACTCTAGGCAAAGGGAATCTTTACCTGATTGTTATCTTGTTGATGGCTCTGGAATCAGTACACATTCTCCAGCCCCCATCTTTCTTTGGGCTCAACACTACTGGTACTGCACATGGACTCAAACTTTCTCTGATCAGACCTTTGTCCACTAAGTCCTGCACTTACTTCCTGATTTCCCCAATCTCTGTGGGAGTCATTCTGTAGGCTGCCTTATTTGGTAGATTTGAACTTGGGATAAAATCTATCTGATGGCTGATCTTTCTCACAGGTGGCAGCTCATCAAGTAAATCATCCACAACAATGTCACAATAACTATCCAACATCTCTTGGATTTCTATTGGAAAATTAGAAATATTTGTAGAAGTAAGCACTACTTTAGGTTTGCAGACTAAAGCAAAACTTACCTCTTCTTCTTCAATATGTTGTAGATACTCCTTCCCACTCAGCAACAGCCTTTCTGTTTGATGTTTCTCCTTCCTCCATGGGTATCAATGTGTGATGCACTCCATCCTTGAAGAACTAGTAAGTGTTCTTCTTACCATCATGCACTGCGGCTCTATCATACTGCCAAGGCCTGCCCAGCAGTATGTGACACACATCCATGGGCATCACATCACACATGACTTTGTCTTTGCAATTTCCCATCTACAACTCTACCTCACACTTCTCCTTCACAATCAGCTGGTGTCCTTTATACAGCCAGGACACCTTGTAGGGAATTGGATGCTCCCTTGTCTTCAGCTTCAATTTCTCTATTACCTCTGTGGAGACCATATTGTCTATGTTGTCACTATCAATGACCAACTGACAGCATTTTCCTTGGACTTTGCATACACTCCTAAACAAAGTCTTCCTCTGTTCTGGCTCAGTAACATCTTTTTCTTGCTTCAACAGGACCTTATTGACCACCAAGGATTCTCCCTTCTCTATCAGAATTGCATCTTCAATTTCAGACAGCCTTGCTGCCTGTTCTCCAACCTGAGCAAAAATAGCAGTTCTTGGACCAACACCCATATTCTCTGGGCACTCATAGTGTTTTTGTCCCACTTGGTGACATCTATAACACCTCACTTCTCTACCTCTGCCTCTGCCTCCTCTTCCTCTATAGGAACCCCTTCTACCCCTTGCATCACCCTCTGTGGATGCATTCTAAGGTGAGCTGCTGCTAGCTCCATCTCTAGGTGTTGTAGACTTTCCTCTACCACCCTGACTTCCCTTTCCTCGGAAAGTACATCTTTCTTTGGCAGACTGCTTTCTCAGGAGTTTCTCTTCTGCTTTCAAGGCCATCTGATGGGCCTCTTCAACTATCTTAGGAGACAGAAGACTAATCTCATCTTGGATCTCCAACTTGAGACCATTCACATATCTAGAAACCTTCTCTGGTGTGTCCTGGAATTTTCCAGCTCTTATACTTACTCTATAAAACTCTTCTGTGTATTCCTTCACTGTCAGCAATCTTTGTCTCAGGTTTTGCATTTGCCTAAACAATGTTAGCTGATAATAACTAGGCAAGAAATTACCTTTCATTTTTGCCACCATCCTGGTCCAAATTTTGATTGGATGTTTACCAGCTCTCCTTCTTTCTGCTTGCACTCCATCCCACCAAAGTACATCATGTCCTTTTAGCTTTGTTACTGCAAACTTGACCTTTTTGTCTTCACTCATTTCTTCATAATCAAAGCACTTGTTCATTTCATTAATCCAGTCCACTAGCTCTTCTGGATTCAATCCTCCTACAAAACTTGAAAATTCAAGTTTGGGCTTGACTACAGACCCCATAACAGTTCTAAGGAGCCTCATCTCAGGAGGAATCTCAGCATTTTCTCCTGCTTCTTCTTCTGTTTCAAGTTCACTGATGTCTTCAGGATCTCTTGGGTGTCACAACTCCATTGCATCCAGTCTGGCTTGGACCCTCTGCAAGGCCTCCAACACCTCTGCATTGGCAACATGCCTGCCTCTTCTTCGGCCAGCACCTCTGGCAACTCTGACAGCCATCTTAGAATTCTCTGCAAAAAAAAATCGCCAAAAATAGCTCTGATACCACAATTGATAACAAAAATTGAATCTGGGCCCTAAGGAGATCCGGCCCCTAAATTATCTTTGTCAACAATTTCACCCAATATAGATTCTACTCCGCTCAAGAAGTCCCCTTTATTCTCTTATTTCTGATTCATTGATCAATTTCTTCAAAATTTATTAATGAATCTATTAGACCTTCTCTAAGTAATCCCGAATAGTAGAGTCCTTTGTTCTTTTAATCTTGCACACAAGAATACAATACATATACTTTATATTATAACCTTGGTCCCTTGTTATAAAGAAATTTACAAATAATTATATATTTTGGAGCCTTTTCTTTGTATAAATATCAAATGAGTTGCCTGACAGTCAAACTCTTTAACCAGCATAATAAGCCACATTCATTATTTGAACCTTAGTCCTAATACTACAAAAGGGTCCGACTCTTTTAATTACATACACCTGCGCTTATAGCATCAACCATGGTTTATATATTAACAAGACACATATATCATATTATGGTTCACGGGCCCACACGTCCAATGCACAATTGAATGGTTTTCATTGTAAAACGAATAGACCATACCTTGTCTATCTCCCTTGCAACTTGGTGCACGAATACCGTTCGATCATCGAGCCTCTAGATCGAACGCTCCACAACAATATTGCGTTATTTTTCTCACCTGCCTTTAACACTTCAAACGAACGGGATGAGGGCGGTATTACCCTGGTGATGTGGCATCATTACATTGGATTGCATTTTCCTTGAGTGGATTTGCCTTCGCACAAAAGCAGTGCGAAATAGACTGATTTGGTTTCTCAAAACCACAACGGGATTTGCACAGTAACAAACCGGTTCCCTTACTATGGTTAACTCGTTTCGACTGAATTTTTCGTTCAATTACTCTAGGTTATGCCTTAACCGACATCACGCAACTAATCAATAAAACAAGGTTAACTTCTTCTACAGGTAGGTTATTGTTCGACAGAGACACATTATTCTTCGGGAAAACAGAGGATAATACTGGGTTCACTCAGAATCCTACTCAACCTCTCGCAGAATTCTATACAACTATAACATATTCCAACTCAGCGTTGAGGCATGAGCTCCAAAACAGACAGAGATAACAAGAAGGAGATTAACACAGTGTTATGCACAGAACCATAATTTGTAAGAATGAGTTCACCAAGGAATTCTGATACACACAGACAGACAATTGCAACCAAGAATTGTTCAACAGAGAATAATGCCTCTTTGATTCAATGATTCACTACAAAAATCCCCCCATTTTCACTATGCTAGGGGTTACAATATATAATTCAGTATATGGCTCTTCGGTTCCTCTCTGAGGACCATTTTTATTCTAACCATAAAAGGCCTAATTACATAACATTCGAACAACAGAAACTGAACAGGTGGACACAAACCAACCCATTCGACTTCTACGGTTATTTAATTAATCCTATCAACAGAAATCAACAGATCGACATGGAGAAAATATCCAGCTTCTTCGGTTGTTAACTAATCTATCTTCCCTAAGTATAAGAGACAGCTATGGTGTTGACACCTTGCTGGTACGTCTTTGAAAATTTAGAACTCTTCTAGCCACAACATGTGGACAATCCTCCTACATTGCTAGCTGGTGTCTAATGCCCCTGCATCACATTCTAAACTAACTGTCAGAACCAAGTCAAGCATTTTCAAAATTCAATCTACTTTCAGGAAATATAACTTTGATGGAATTTCATAAATATTTACTAATTTTAATTAATTTTGTAATGAAACGGGTGCAAACAATTTCTCAAGGTCTTTATGATTCAGTGAAATCATAATTCTATATATTCCAAAATACACTGTAAAAAAAATTGAAAAAATTATGGTGCATTACATTGGTCCATCGTCTATAATGGGTAGTTTTTAGATTTTTAGTTTATAACTTATATGTGAAGAAATTTCTTGCGTTGCGAAACATATTCAAAATATGAAGTTTTTTCATATTGGACCATTTAAAAAAACTCAAGTAATTATGATATGAATCTGTTGGCTTTGTAAATATGACGAAACTGAAGTAAACTCTGTCTATTTTTTTTCAACACCTTTTGTTTCTCAAAAACACAAAGTTTCAAAGAATACAACAGTGCGTATTAACGTGACTTCTTATGAATCCTTTGATTGTTAAAAAACACACAGTCAAAGAAACACTAAGTTTACATATCAAATGCGTATAAAAAAATTGCAAAAAATAAGTAATAGAAAGCTAATAAATTTTCTGACAACTTTTATTTTTATCACAAATTGAAATTGTAAACAGAAAAATTGTTTTGGCTTGCAAAAAGTTGAAGAAAATAAAAAAATGAATTTTTTTTCTCAAAAAAGGGCAAAAAGTGTAACCCAACTTCACATTTTCACCCAATATTAGAACATATATATCCAATACGTGAAACATTTTTCATCAATGCACATAGAAAAGCTACTTTCAGTTAATTTCCTAGAACATGTATATATCTGGTACGTGCAACATTTTTCATCAATGCACATAGAAAAACTACTTTAGTTAATTTCATTCTAGAACATATATATCCAGTACTTGCAACATTTTTCATTAATGCACATAGAAAAGCTACTTTCAGTTAATTGCATTCTAGAACATATATATATCCAATACTTCTAGAACATATATATCCAGTACTTGCAACATTTTTCATCAATGGAAATAGAAAAGATACTTTCAGTGAATTGCATTCTAGAACATATATATATCTGATAAATGAACATTTTTTATCAATGCATGTATAGAAAAACTAATTTCAATTGATACTAGTGTGCATGTACCAAAAAAATGTACATGTGCAAACACTTGCACAAATAACATAACAAGGCAGCTCAATTTTTAGTTGAGTTCTAGAAGTTCTAAAACATGAATCCAAAGAGAAGAAATTGTTGGTCAGTTCAATCAAAAAAATTCTAATGGAATTCCATCTTCAATGGTCCATTCATGATCGGATTTTGACATTTTCCATTTCTTAATTTTTCATTTTTTCATTGATTGAACCTCTATCAACTTTATGCATCTTGCACACACCAAGTGACTATATTGACAACTTATGACATCAGGTTCATAATCTTCAAAGTAAACAAAATCCCCACTTTGATTAGTTTGTCTGAAAAAATATCTTTTCAGTATAATATATCCTCTATCATATGGAAACTCGTGATCATTATAATTTTATAATAATTTCCTCTTTCGTTTAGTGCAACGCATCAAATAATACTTCACATTTTCATCATTGTCAATAGGTGCAATTACAACAAAAACATCTCCTGCACAATAAAAAAAACTTAACAATCTTAAGTATTTAAATTTAGATCATAATTAACATGAAAAATAACTTTAAAATAATTTTAGTATCTATTTCTAGATCTCTATCATTTGAAAGAAATTCAAATGTTACCTTCTCTAACAAGATTAGAAATTCGATCACCATGAGATGATATTGTAGTCTCCTTTGATTTCATTTCTTCAAACATTGCAACGAACACTTTCCCCTTTGTATTTAGCTCTGTATGTTTCCAATATTTTACATACATTTTTTTTCACAAACATCATTAGATTTTGTGTTGTCTATGCAAACATGACAAAAACAATAATATTTCCTTTTATCCAATGAAAACACATTTGTGGACAACTTTGTTTCAATTGAATGAAATTTTTGAGTCCCCTTTATTGTTTCAACTTCATTTCCAATTGATCTATCTACATCTTCGATCCTAATATTCGAAAAAAACCTACATATGGAAAATTCAAATAAGAATGTAAATATGATATCAAAATACCATCAAAGATAATCATTGTGATAAATGTACACTGTTTAAAATTGAATATCCAATAAAACTAAATTGAATGTACCTTCGCACTTCCTTTGATTGGTTAGTATCATGGCATAGAGCAGTGATGCATCATTGAACAACTTCTTTAGTGTCCACAAGTCGGTTTGCAGAGGGGGTCATTTGATATATTCGAAGTGCTCATTTTATGCATGCCCCTGCACCGTCATGTCCCCCTTTTCCATGGCTAGTCTCAAAGAAATTTCAACAATGTTTAATGCAGGTTTTCTTATGAAGACAACACAACCAAAAGAATGACCGTGAAGATTTGAATGGACCTGCACATCCATCTAACCATATGCAATGTTCATTGAATTTCATTCCATGCCTTTTCAAGGAGTCATAAATATTTCCAAAATAGTGTTGTACAAAATATGTATCGTGTGTACAATCCTAACTAATATAAAAGTGATATTCTTTAATAACATGTTGATTTTCACTGTTGCTTTCAATATGATCGACGTTTTGTTCAACATGTCTATATAGAATATGGACGAGCATGGAAACTTGGTCAAAATGATAGTATTCACTCTAAATTTATTTTTGTGAAAAAAATGTGTAGTTTTCTGCAAAATTCACGGGATTTTTTGAATTCCAAGTCTTTCCATCAAGCTCTATGGGAATGCTTGGTGTATTTATAAATTTCTACCTGAAACTTTCTCAAAAACTCTATCACAAAAATTTCTTCTTCTTGTAATTCAATTCTTTTAGCACTATTTGCACCTTGAATCGATGTATGGATATATTCATATCCCTTCCATTTCACTTTCATGTTGGACAATGATTGACCATTTATATCAGTACGATATTTGTTTTGAAATTTAGTCAAATTTCCACAATCATTACATCTTTTACCACGAACACATTTATTTTTGTAAAATAATTCATCGCTTTCTCTTTCACATATAATTTGAGAAATGAAATAACGGATAGTGGAAGGAGGAGGTGAATATTTCCAAAATTTTCTACCGAAATTAACGAATGTGTCACAATATAACTGAAATTCCACATGATAATGACAACAACAAGTGTCGCATATGGTGATAGGTTTTACATACCATGGTTTTTGTTGAACAAAAGCACTGATTGAGACATGAATTTCACGATTCTCTTCTTTGAAATTATTGAACAACTCTATCAGGGCGGTGGCCAAGAAACGTTTTCTATGTTGTTCGTACCAATTTTGTGCTATTCTTCTTCGCATTACAACCCTTGTATTTGGCGAAACATGTGAATGTTTCTTCGAGTATACATATATTATTTTTAACATTTTCTCCATGACTATATTTGTATGGTTGCCTACAAATAGCTCTCCAACAAGCGAGTTCATCATTTACATCTATTTGCAACCGAAATTTTCGATGTTTGTGCAAATTTTTTTGTGAGGCTCCTAATGCTCGTGCCATAGATTTTACCAAGAGATTCTCTTTAGTACTTGATGAAACCACTGCCATATGTATTGCTCTACATAAAACTGAAACTTTTTTCTGTCTAGATCTTCTAATTGAATTTATATCACTACTTATATTTTGTATCACGTTTTCCTTCATTTTTTTACTTTTTGTTGATTTTCAAATACCCAATAAAGTCATAGCTTCTTTTAATTTCCTTAATGATAGGAGACCATTCAACATTTGGGCTTGAATTGTCACATTTTCCTTTATGAAGTACGTATCAAAAATGTGTTTAACACGATATCGCATAACATGGTCAGCTCTTTTATCTCCATATGTCTGACAGTCAACATTTTCTAACATCTCATCATCGACATTGATTTCATCTCTACATGTTTAAATGAATAGTACATAATAAGTTTACATATTCAATAAATAACTAAAATAAAATATGTATGTATAATTTCAATAATATGTGTGTGTGTGTGTGTGTGTGTGTATATACCGTGTGATTCAATTTCTTCACTTGAATTTCTTTCAACATTTTCACCATCTTAAATCATTAGTTCAATATCTCTTTCACTTTCTCTTTCAAAATTTTGTATCTCATCATCAATGTTTTGAGGAATATCTCTCTGTGTTTACATTGCAAAATATTTTTCGAATTAGTTCATTAATAAAAATTAAGCTTGAACACATTTTACACTAAGAAATTTTTAAATATCAAATTCATAATATTTACATTTACATACCTGCTTCAACTTCTAGTTGAGGTTGATTTTACCTTTCAATATTTGAGAGTGCTTATCTCTTTGTTTTGTGAGTTTCTCTCCCATATTCTCTACGTTCCTCAGGGTCTCTTGTTCGATCATATTTTCTCGCGCAATTCCTTTGATTTCCCATGATAATAGAGTATGAAGTTCAAAAACTTTCTTTCAAAAATTTAGACAAAAACTCAATTAAAAAAAAACATCATAAAAGATATAATTTAAAAAAAAAAAACCCATTTTAAAATTTTTTCAAAAAATACATACTTCAATCGAAAACACTTACTTTAAAAAATCCGAGAAAAAATGTCTTATAAAAATGAAATGAAGCTCAAAATATTTCCTTCCAAGTCCTGCAAAAAAAATTCATTCAAAAAGTTAGAAAAAAAATCATTTTAAAAATTCATTATAAAATATTTACTTCAACCCAAAACATGTACTCTAAAAAAATATCATTTCAAAAAATACCTCCAAAAAATGTCCATTGAAAATTAATTCCAACTTTTTAAAAAATTCCACTTTAAAAAATACTTCAAAAAAACCTCTAAAAAAATATCACTTTAAAAAATACCCTTAAAATATGTGCTTTGAATATTAAGCCTAAAAAGAGTCATTTCGAAATTAAGTCAAAAAAATGTCTTTTGGAAATTAAGCCAAAACCCTCTCAAAACAAAATACATCAAAAAAAAATTCCTTTGAAAATTAGGCCCAAAACTTCTAAAAACAAAATACCTTAAAACCAAAAAATGTCTTTTGGAAATGAAGCCCAAAAACCTCTAAAAACAAAATACATCCAAGAAAATGTCCTTTGAAAATTAAGCCCAAAACTTCTAAAAACAACATACTTAAAAATTAAAAAAAAAAAAAAAAAAAAAAACAACAATGAAAATTAAGCCCAAAACTTCTAAAATAAAGATACCTTTAAAAAAACAATGAAAATTAAGCCCAAAACCTCTAAAAACAAAGTGTCCTTTGAATGTACCTCCAAGAAAAGTCCTTAAACTCAAAATAATCCTTCGCAAAAATTTCCTTTGAATGTACCTCCAAGAAAATTCCTTAAACCCAAAACAATCCTTTGCAAAATGTCCTTTGAATGTACCTCCAACAAAAGTCATTAAACCCAAAACAATCCTTGGCAAAATCATACCTTTTACATCATTTAAAATAGAGAAATGTTAGAATTATCTGAAATATTAGATAACTAGTAAAATGATTTTTTTGGAGGGGCTTCGTTGTATTTTCCGGCCGACAGAAAGTCAAGTAAATGTTTGTCCAAACTTTTATAATAAATTCGGCCGAACTTTTATGTCATTAGACTTGACGGGCTGTCGAAGCAAAAAATAATTCGGCCAAACTTTTTTACAATTTTGATCGAACTAACACATCCGCAATTACGCAGAGCGGAGCTTTGAATACATATCTTCAACTTTCGCCTCATTAAACTCCATGAAACATTCTGAATTAAATTTCAGAACCAAGACAAGCATTTTCAGAATTCAATCTACTTTCAGGAATTATAACTTTTGTGTAATTTCATAAATATTTACTAATTTTAATTAATTTTGTAATAAAACGGGTGCAAACAATTTCTGAAGGTCATTATGATTCAGTGAAATCAATATTTTATATCTTCCAAAATACACTATAAAAAAATTTGAAAAAATTATGGTGCATTACATTGGTCTGTAGTTTGTAATGGGTAGTTTTTAGATTTTTATTTTATAACTTATATCTTGAGAAATTTCATGCGTTGCGAAACATATTCAAAATATGCAGTTTTTTCATATTGGATCAGTTCAAAAAATTCTAGTAATTATGATATGCGTTAGTTGGTTTTGTAAATATAATGAAACTGAAGTAGACTCTGTCTAGATTGTTGTAACACATTTTATTTCTCAAAAACACAAAGTTTCAAAGAATACACCAGTGCATATTAACATGACTTCTTATGAATCCTTTGATTGTTAAAAAACACACGCTCAAAGAATCACTAAGTTGACATATCAAATGTGTATAAAAATTCCAAAAAATAAGTAATAGAAAGCTAATAAAATTTCTGACAAATTTTATTTTTATCTCAAAATGAAATTCTAAATAGAAAAATTGTTTTGGCTTGTAGAAAGTTGAAGAACAGAAAAAAATGAATTTTTTTTCTCAAAAAAGGGCAAATAGGGTTACTCAAATTCACATTTTCACCCAAAAGGGAAATTATATAAATTGATTATACAAATAAAGATCTAAGAATGTTGATTTATGATATAGATGGATTGGAAATGTTGTACCACATAATTTCTCATAATTCTATTGAAGTTTTCGAGCATGCCACTTTCAGTCAAACAAACTTTAGATTTAAATATGTTTAGGATGATAGTAAAGATGAGTGAGTAAAGATTCATTTGTTTCCAATAAACGAATTTGTGAGCTTTCACGATTGATGCATGCATAAATCACTAAAAAATCCTCTTATAACACAATGCATTGTTGAAAATCCAAAGCATAGAGAATTCACAAATGCAGATGAACAACATATTGAACATGAAATTATTGTATTTCCTAGCCAATGTCTCATGCACACATCTAACTTATGGGTAGAATCTAGTTTGGTAAATGGAGTAGTTGGATCATTCAAAAGAAAGAAAAAAAAACCCTTTAGGATCACCACTATATATATATATATATATTCCAACTACAATACTAATAACACATACCATTTTTTTTTTCTAAGTAAGAGTAAGATCTATTAATAAAACATATGTTACATGGAGGCTCTGGCCTTAGTAGTTCTGGCCTGTATCAGTGGCATTTTTTTAACAAAACAGAAAAAATGGAGCTGCAAACGAGGGGAAACCAGCCCAGATAGAGTTTGAAGCGATGCCTCAAGTGAGGAAACCAATGTCATACAGACATGAGTAATTGTACCAAGCATCGAAGTAAGCAGATAGCAAAACTAATAAGCTAGTAGCCTTAAACCAAAAAAGACCTGCAATTCTAAGTGTCATGAGGTGCTGGAAGTGGTTCTTCGACAATAAGACATCTGTACTCATCATCTTCAGCAAGCTGGGGGACAAGTACAGCCTGGTGAGGCATTGCGGCATCATAACCTGTTCCTCCGTCCTGCATACGCTTCTCCTTGTAGTAACCTGAGCTACTACCACTGTTCGAGCACAAATTGTCCCCTGTAGGAACCTGATGAGTCTTCACATCTTCAGAGGGTCTGGGGTCATTGCGCGGGTGCAAAGGCAGGATGAGATGACTGAGTCTGGGGCCATCGCCGATCACCTCGCAGAAAGAGATAGAGATGGTGGCAACGACGAGAGGGCGGTCGGAGGTACACTGAAATTGAAAATGGGCAATGGCAGGGGTCTATGAAGAGGTAGAGGAGTTCAGGCGAGGCAGAGGAAGCGTCAAAGGCTCAGAGGCAGGATACCGAGCGGAGGAACTGAACAGATGACCATGACCACTGCGAGTGTCGGGGTATCTGCCCCAAGAGTGCTCAAGGGAGGAAGATGAGGAGCTGGACAAGGAGGAGGGGAGCGGACGAGAGGCGCGGCCCCTGCTGCTGCCCCGCCGGCATCACATGTGATGCCTTAGACATGGCATGTTAGCATAGTAGGGGTGAAGGGCACGCTAAGCAGAGGAAGAAGTAGGGCTGGCGGGAGGAAACAGAGATGCAGATGAAGAATTGAGGCCGAAGGAAGCCAAGAAGCGCAATTGGCAGAGGATACTCTAAGAGTGGTGGTGGCCCAGAAGAAATTTGATACAACTTCTGAGACTGCAGTGCCATCCAGTTGACGTGCGAGAGCTTGGTTCCGTAGCCTCAGGGGAGCATCCACCTCACAGGTGGGAGAAATGAAGTGGCATAGAATCAACAAAAGGGAGGTGGAGCTTCGCAGAGGGACGAAATGCATAGCCAGTGGGCCGAAGAGCATAACCAGATGAGCGAACAGGGAGCGGCATTTTGATGCATTGGGGGTCGCCTCATCGAATGCAGCAGAATAAATGCCACTCGAGGTGACGGCAAAGGTTCATAAATGCATTTGAACGCCATAGGTATGGCTTGTGGGTGGCCATGTGGCCTTGCCACGCGTCGTCCCACAGGCCATACTCCATATAATCGTTCTTAAACACCTGCATCCAGGGAATAACACATACCCTTAGATGAATAGAGAAACTCCATTGCATATGGCTTGGGTTCTCACTGTACACAAACCACAAGGTTTGACAACAGATAAATAAATAATCAATATTGATACTATTGGGATACAAGGTTTAACATTCATATTGATTTCATGAGTTAAATTTATTAAATAAATAGATGGTTTAGGGATATAACAGCCATTTACTTTTGAAAGTTATGGAAAAATGAGCTCAACTACATATAATACTATTAGAAAGAAAGAAGAGCAGGACTTGTAATGATTTTCCTTATAACACTTATTATTGAATGAGGTTGATGATTTTTTAGCAAGATCTCTAGTTATTGGTTATTTATGTAGCATGAGTTTCAATTGTAGCACTTTGTATTATGCTATAGCTCCATGTTGTCGTGACATATTTGATATAATGGTTGGTTACTAGGAGGGAGTACTTGAAATGTTAATCTTCTCCTATGTTGTTCTAGTCACCACATTGAACATGGTTAGATGATGTTGGATGTTGCATGAGCCTAGTGGATGGATGACCCAGCACTTTGGGGTGGATTTCATATGTTTATTACATCTTGTATAAGTTTAAAACATATTGGTGGAGAGCGCTTGGATTATACCCCTTTTTCACATGGTTTGATTCTTTTCTAGAGTCATATTTCACATGGCTTTACTTGGTTCTAGCCTCAAGTGTGAACATCCTATATGATTTATTATTGAATAGGGTCAATGATTTTTTATTTTATTTCTATTATAATTTTTTACACTTTATTCTTTCTCCTTACACCTTCTGCATTAATTGTTCGACCCATCTTGTATTCTTTCAGTAATTAAAATATTAAAATACATTTATTTCTCATCTTTTAGAATCGATATCCAAATGTGTGATATGATTTGTAATTTTAAATTTTTAGTGGAAGTAATTGAGACCAAATATTTTTTTGTTGGCACTAAAACAAAATTGATGATGCCGTGAAATTAATTTAATTTTTTATAATAGTTGGTGGTGCTCAACGTTTAAATAGTTGATTAGAGAATATTCTTCCCACGATTTTTGTTTTCTACATTTAATTAAATCCTCAAAGTTTTGCTACCAGGGTGATGTGGCATCAGAGGTGTGCGACCGATGATACATAATAATAATAATGCATGGAATAATATGGTGGGACCTTCTATTTAAGTCCATAATATCTTCCCTAGTAGTTTTGATGGGGTTTTACAAGAATAGTAATCGTGATTAAACTCCTCGTCTGATGTCGCTTAAGATGGAGGCCTACCTTAGGTAGCATGAATATGATAGGAGGGAGAGGATCATAGGGCATTCCACATAATATTGAAATTATTAGAGTAGGGTACCCTAGTTTGTTTTGGATGAGCATGGTGAGAAATCCTCGAGGTTTTACTCACACGGTGATGTGGAAATAGAGGACCCATGAGTTGTGATAGTTGCATATATTGAAAGTGATGGTGGTAATATATATAATAATAATAAGCTATATATGTATTTGACCATGAATAAGCAGGCTATCATGTGTATTAACTATCATGAATGGCTCACGAGCTAGTGTATGGGCTTTGACTTAGATGCCCATGTGGGTACCATGTCGGTGATACTATTGGAGGGTATAACTCCTCATGATACCCTTCATTATCATACTCTACATCATCTGTTATATTTAAGAATGGATGATATGATATCTTAGATACAACTAGAAGACCTCCTGTGATAAACCATATCATGCTACTCCATAATGAACTATTGGCAATTGCAAAGTCTTTTGGGAACACTCTAGATCACATTCTAAAGGAATTAGATGTTTCCACATGCTACTACATGATTCATCTATTCCAACACGGAGAGGGCTTAAACAATGTCCCTTGGCCCCTAAATCATCATTATATCCTCCAATTTCTTAACTTTTACATCTAATCATAGAATCCTATTAATTCATCGATAGTCACATGATTTTATTGAGTGTATATTTAGGATATGAAATCATGGGAAAATATCTCACCCACTAATCGATGTTGTAATGATGAAAAATTTAGCTCCATGTATTTTCTGTGACCCAATTCTCCCTCCATGAATTATCATATTATGAAATATTTTCCCCTGTTCGATCTTATTTTTCTTCCCTTACCCAATTCCTGCTACTTAATCATATATCTAGAGAACAAGTAGCTTTTGGGCTCCACTCCACTCATCATGCTAGAGTAGATATCGTCTGGTAAAACTACTTCTACTTACCTTCCAATAAGGTTGAGGATACTTTGACACAATTTTCCCACCCTAAGTTGCTCATTGTCCCTTTTTCCTGGTAATATGTTAACGTCATCACACTAGTTTTCATGTGATGTAATCATGTACAACAATGCAGTAATAAGGGAATTCATAATCTCAATCATCTAATCACTAGTTTTGAATTTATAATTGTTTCCCTAAAACATTAGTAGATATTTTATGAAATCCCTAGTTGCAATTCCCCAAATTTCCTACTACTCCAATCTCCTATAATTGTAGATGAGAAATATGTTATTAGGACCATGAGTTTCAATGCTCATACCCTTCGTTCCACTCGTGCCTTCATCTTCCAAACCAACAACACTTGTAGATGCTTTGACTTCCAGTGCTAAGAGGAAAAATTGTTCTTGGTTATTTCCCCAACTAGTGGGATGTCCAATCAATAATAATTCTAGCAAGGATGTATGTTTCTAGTCTAAGAGTTGCCAAAGAGTCTCACTTTTTCTCACTTTTTCTTCCTTCTTATTTAGTTATACAATTATTGGAAAATATTGTGACCTGCAACCCTATTGAAAATTAGTTCTTTTCATTTCAAATATTTTTTGAACGTTTTTATATTCTACTCTACTAATTTTTATGAGAATTCATGAGAAGTAGGAAAAAAAATCCTCCTCCTTCCTCCAAATAGCTAAAAATTTGATTGCAACAACTTTCAAATGGAATCATCTTCACCTCAAATTAAGGTAAAAATATTTTTCACATTGGTTTTAACAATGTCTGGATGAGAATCTCTTATGTTGGTGAAGAACATAATTTCTAATAGATTGAACCTCTTACGAAAGGTAGGGCCCTATATCATACAATCCTTAGAAGTTATCTACAATCAACTGTAGACGCTTACTTGAAATTTCATCATTGTGGGGGAGTACAAGAGTAGTTACCCTCATGGTTTCATTAAGGCAAGAAGAAATTGCAAGTATTTCCTCTTTCAAGGGTGTTCCAAAAACCTTTTGTTTGATTAGGGAAATGATCATTGGTTTCAAGTACAAACTAATATTTTTCCAATCAGATTGGTTTACCCTAGAAAAACATATGTCTAGCTCATCCAATTTAGAGAGGACACATCCTAACTTCATAACCTTCAAATCTGCTCAAAGTACAAAGAGACAATTTCCCACTTTCTCTTATTTTTATAGATCCCTTGATTACTTCTGTTGAAGAGTAGAATAGAGTCCTTTGAAGAAAGGTATGTTTTTTTGTTTTGTTATTTTCTCCTTGTAAAAATTATTTTCAATGGGAAACTTTTATGGCTAATGTGTTTTTCTCGAAATGATTCCTATGGTGTAATAAAATAGTTTCAAGTAGTTTAAAGATATAGATGCATAAATTCAATGAGCATAGTTTTGAGATATATAAGTCCAAAATGGAATAGTTGTTGGTGAACAAATATCAGTGGATCACTATGGATATATTTACTTCATTAAAAGGGATATTTCTAGAAGGATGGACTTAAGTTGGAAAGAAGGGAAAATATCACAATTATATGTTCATGTTCATGTGTTTTACATTAAATATTTTTTATTTTGTTAAGAATCTATTTTCAAAATATTTAACTATATACTTGGTTAAAACCTATGTTTCAAGTATCAAATTCATTTTTGTTTCTAAATACTATACATGTTTTACATCGAATATTTTTCATTTTATTAAAAATCTATTTGAAACAATTAAACTATATAAGGTTAAAACCTATGTTTTGTATCAAATCACTTTTAGTTTCAATGGGAAACGTTTATGGCTAATTTGTATTTCTCTCGAAATGTGATACACCCATTAAAATGGGAGATATATGGGAATTATTCCTATGGTGTAATAAAATAGTTTCAAGTAATTTAAAGATATATAGACATGCATAAATTCAATGAGCATAGTTTTGAGATATAAAAGTCCAAAATGGAATAGCTGTTTATGAACAAATATCAGTGGATCACTATGGATATAGATTTGATTCATTAAAAGGTATTTATCTAGAAGGATGTCCACTAAGTTGGAAAGAATGGAAAATATCACAATTAAATATGTTAATGTGCATGTGTTTTACATTGAATTTTTTTCATTTTATTAAAAATCTATTTGAAACCATTAACTATATAAGGTTAAAAACTATGTTTTGTATCAAATCACTTTTGGTTTCAATGGGAAAATTTTATGGCTAATTTGATTTTCTCGAAATGATTCCTATGGCGTAATAAAATATTTTCAAGTATTTTAAAGATATAGATGCATAAATTCAATGAGCATAGTTTTGAGATATAAAAGTCCAAAATGGAATAGTTGTTGGTGAACAAATATCAATGAATCACTATGAATATATCTACTTCATTAAAAGGGATTTTTCTAGAAGGATGGACTAAGTTGGAAAGAAGGGAAAATATCACAATTGTTTGAGTCCTGATCTTATAAAAAGTTTCCACTAAATCCATTCCTATTACTTTTCATGTGAACCACATTCCCAAACCCACCCATCTATGTACCTAAGAGCCAAGCCAAGTGTAAAAAGGGCTTATTTCATATTCTACTTTAACACATATGTGATTAATTATCATTATAATTTATATGGTAGAAATACGTATAAAGAGTAATCCTTAGTATAGATCTATTTTGACTTTAAGAATAAAGGGAAGTTTTTTAGAAAGTTTTTTTAGAAAGTTTCTTGAAGGAAGTTCAAGAAATATTATGATATAAGAAATATTAAATGAAAATAAAAGTTAGGAAGTTAGGAAAGGGAATTAGAATAGAAATTAAGGTAAGACCATGACCTTATACCCAATATTGAAAAAAGGCAAAGTTAGGAAAGGGAATTAGAATAGAAATTAAGGTAAGACCATGACCTTTTACCCAATATTGAAAAAAGGTGAGAAACCATATATATCATGAAGGAAGTTCAAAAAATATTATGATAAGAAATATTAAATGAAAAGTATTTTTAGAAATTTTCTTGAAGGAAGTTCAAGAAATATTATGATATAAGAAATATTAAATGAAAATCAAAGTTAGGAAGTTAGGAGAGGGAATTAGAATAGAAATTAAGGTAAGACCATGACCTTTTACCCAATATTGAACGAAGGTGAGAAACCATTTATATCATGAGGGAGTTCAAGAAATATTATGATAAGAAATATTAAATGAAAATCAAAGTTAGGAAGTTAGGAAAGGGAATTATAATAGAAATTAAGGTAAGACCGTGACCTTTAAACCAATATTGAACGAAGGTGAGCAACCATAGATATCATGAAGGAAGTTCAAGAAATATTAAATGAAAATCAAAGTTAGGAAAGGGAATTAGAATAGAAATTAAGGTAAGACCATGACCTTTTACCCAATATTGAGCGAAGGTGAGCAACCATAGATATCATGATGGAAGTTCAAGAAATATTATGATAAGAAATATTAAATCTTTTTTGCAGAGGCTTAAATTCTGAGTAAATCTAATTTAACTACTTTTAATATGAGATATGAACAGTCAATTCTTAGCAGAAGCAATGAGCCTTAATGAGGTCTACAGGTCTAATAACACTAATAATAGCATGTTGAAATACCATTGATCCCAGTATTGTGATTATGTAACTAACATAAGTTGTTACCTATTCTAACAAAGGTTGTAGATATTCCATAAGGTTGAATACATTGTAACCACTTGCATGATACTAGAAGCTCTCATTACACTAGTTAACACAAGGAATAGAACACATAGACAAGTGTAGATTACATAACTAGTATTGGCTATTCTCTAAGCTGTCAACATCATACGACTTAAGCTTGGGATTTCTCAAAGATAGGGACAGCTTACAGAGATGTATTTCTAATCCTTAATAATCCAATATCGGAGAAAAGAGATGAATAATTGATTTTTTATTTGCTTAAAAGCTAGTTTCTTTTCACTTTTTTCTCTGGACAATTGAGAAAGTTTAGAAAGATAAGTGGCATCATATCCAGATAATTCTATTGGTGGAAGACCAAAGGGAGATCAAGGGAGATGGTAGAGATGCCATTGCTGAACTTCTATTTCTTTTATAATAGATTTATGTTTTATTTTTATTTGTCTTATTCGAGCATGGCTGTGTAGAATATGACAAAGTGTTAGAGTGTTAAATAGAGAGGATGTATAATGACAGACTAGAACATACCAGTATTTCTATATAAGGTATTTCCAAGAAAAGGTGATCATGAACTGGTACATTTTATAAAACCAGGTTTTTTTTTTCTTTCTGAAAAAAAAATAAAAAATTATCCACATAATGATAGAGAAGTTGAACCTGGCCTTCTTATAGCCGGTAAATTAGAAAAAAATAGGAACATGTGTACCTGGAAATTGGCTGTTAATTCAATCCCTGAAGACGCTGGAGACATCATGGAAGAACTATGCGAACAAAAAAAATTAAATTAAAATCAAATTAAAAAAAAAAAAAGCAACAAAAAAAATTACAGAAAATAACAAAATTAGCAGAACTTACCTCCTCAGCGCAGCGCAAATCAACAACTCCCACAGCGCAACACCAAATCAACTAAATTCGCTTGGGCGCAACACCAAATCAACTAACTTTGCGCACGACAGATGTGAGCGCAACACCAAATCATATACAATCGCGCGAGACAGATGTGATCAAGAAACCCGAAATAGTTTGTGGGCGATATATTTATAAAAAACTATATAGCAAACAATATCCAGTGAAAAATCAGTTTGCCATTACTATCAGTATGCCATCAATGTAAACGGAAAACAAAGTTTGGCCAAACTAATTTCAAACGTTCGGCCGAACTCCTGAATATTTCGACCAAACTTTGACAAATGTTCAGCCGAACTATGGAGGAAAAACGTTTTCCGCCCCGAATTCTGAAAAAAGTGTTACACATCTTCACATTTTCACCCTACACTCTTATACACCCTTATGTCTACGTAAAGTAGTGTGAGTGATTCCACGGGCCCTCTACACACTTCATAGGGTGTATTTGGGACATGAAGTGTTAACTTCTACAAATTCTATAGGCAGAGTCTATAAAGGGATAGGTAGCCTCTGGATCTCATCTTTTATTAAAGGTGACATATCATGTCAATGCCCCTACAGTCAATCTCTGGAATAAATCTAAATAGAAGTTCTTCATTTTAATATCCATAAACCACAACCACTTTAAGGAAAATCGTGTACATGTGTCATTTCTCCCATCCTTGTGTCATTTCTCTCATAAACTCTTAAGGAAAACTTTAAAGCATGTGTCATTGGCTTTCTCCCATTAACTTTAAAGCATCTGTCATTTCTCAAGGCTTTCTCCCATTAATTCAAGGCAAAATTTGAGGCCTAAAAACTGAAAGTAGCTTAACTTCCATAGGATAGGATCCCCCAAACTCAAACAGAGTAAAATGTTAAATGTTAAAAGTGGAGTGTTTTATGATGTAATGGATCTTAATAATCTAGATTGACATGGTTGTATTTTATTAATGTACCTAAATTCACACCTTCCATGTTGCTTTATTATTTTAAAATGTTAAAAGTGGAGTGTTTTAGGATGTAATGGATATAAATAATCTAAATTGTGTTAAATATGATGAAATGGATCTTAATAATCTAGATTGACATGGTTGTATTTTATTAATGTACCTAAATTTACACCCTCCATGTTGCTTTATTATTGTAAAATGTTAAAAGTGGAGTGTATTAATGTACTTAAATTAACACCTTCCATGTTGCTTTATTCTTTTAAAATGTTAAAAGTGGAGTGTTTTATGATGTAATGGATATAAATAATCTAGATTGACATGGCTACAGTGATATGATGATAGTGTAGGTTGATGTTCAAGTTGTAAAATTCTTGTACATATCAAGGATGAATGATAGTACAAGCCAAAAATGACATTATTATAAATTATTAAACAATTTGATAAGTGCTAAATCATACTTCTTATTAAGGACATAACTAATTTGTCATAACAGAACTGTGATATATAAGCACAGTCTTCAATTCTATTGTTTTGTAGGTAAAGTATTATCTTCACATTAAAGCATTTTATAAGGTTACTCTAAAACTAAAGAATTTCTCCCATTAATTAAAGACAAACTTTAAAGCCTAAAAACTAAACCTAAAGTGGCTGAACTTCCATAGGATTTTAGTATGTCTGTTGAGTGTTAACTTCTACAAGGCTCTATAGGCAGAGTCTGTAAAGGGTCAGGTAGTGTTAACTTCTATAAGTTTTAAAGGCAGAGTCTGTAAAGGGCCAGGTAGCCTCTGGATCTCATCCTTTTTGAAAGATGACATATCTAGTAAATGCCCCTACAGTCAATCTCTGGAACAGATCTAAATAGAAGTTCTTCATTTTAATATCCATAAACCACAACCACTTTAAGGCAAATTGTGAATATATGTCATTTCTCCCATAAATTCTTAGGCAAAGTTTTTAGAGCATGTGTCATGTTGGATTTCTCCCATTAACTTTAAAGCATGTTTTTAGTAAGTGCATAAAATAATTTTGCAAACCATGTAAATTTCATTTCTCACACAAACTAAATTCTTTCTCTCATTAATTCAAGAGAAACTTGAAGGCCTAAAAATTGAACCTAAAGTGGCTAAACTCTCATAGGATTTTGAACTTCCATAGGATTTTAGTCTATCGGTTGAGTGTTAACTTCTACAAGTTCTAAAGACAGAGTCTGCAAAGGGCCAGGTAGCCTCTGGATCTCATATTTTCTCAAATGTGACATATTCGGTAAATGCTCCTACAGTCAATCTCTAGAACAGAAATAGAAGTTCTTCATTTTAATATCCATAAACCACTACCACTCTAAGACAAACCTTGTACATGTGTCATTTCTCCCTTCTCCCATAAAATTTTAGGCAAACTTTAAGGCATGTGTCATTTCTATTTCATTTCTCCCACAAACTCATAAAGGTGTGACTTTTGACATAACTTCATCAACCACCACAACTAGTTGTTTTAGTAAGTGCATAAAATAATTTTGCAAACCATGTAAATGTCATTTCTCCCACAAACTAAAAGCTTTCTCCCATTAATTCAAGGAAAACTTTACGGGCTAAAAACTAAACCTAAAGTGGCTGAACTCTCATAGGATAGTATCCCCCAAACTCAAGGCTTTTCCCCATTAATTCAAGGCAAAATTTAAGGCCTAAAAACTGAACCTAAAGTGGCTGAACACATAGGATTTTAGTTTGTTGGTTGAGTCTTAACTTCTACAAGTTTTAAAGCAGTGTGTAAAGGGCTAGGTAGCCTCTGGATCTCATCCTTTCTTAAGACATGTAAAGGGCCAGGTAGCCTCTGGATCTCATCCTTTCTTAAGGCATGTCATTTCTAGATGTGATTTCTGCCATAAATTTTAAGGCAAACTTTCATGCAAACCATGCATGAACCATGTATATGTGTCATAAATCTCCCTTAAACTCTAGGCAATGCAATCTTTAACGCATCTCATTTCTAGATGTGAATTATACCATAAATTTAAAGTCAAAATTTAAGATAAACCATGCACGTGTCATTTATCTCATGCACATGTGTCATTTCTCCCATGCATTTGCAATAAATGTCAATTTAATATATTTTTATTGAATTTGTTTTTTTCAGGGATAAAAAAACCCACTAAATATGGTTGAAAAATGGAAATTATGCATAGATGTTTCTTGCTATCCCAATCTAGGGAAAGCAGTGATTACATATGTGCTTTCTAATATTGCGACTAGAAAAGTTGTCCAAAGGAAAATGAATATACCGGGAAGAAAAAAAAAACAATGAGGCATATTATATTGCATTAATAGAAGGCTTGGGAACAACTATGGAGTATTGATCAAATGGAATTGTAGTTTTCACCAATTCTGAACTTGTGTGCAACCAGATGAATGGCATGTACCAAGTTAAGAAGGAGAGGCTAAAAAAACTGCATGGAATAGAAAACAATATTGTTAGCCAACTTCAATTTTTTAGTATAATACATTGTATAAATGTGAATAAGATGTTTGCTGATCTATTGTATGGGCAATGCCATTTTAGGATTCATATATCAAAGATGAATTAATAAATGAATTAGAATTATACGGGGCAATGCCAATGCAAAATTCATCTCTCAAAGATGAATTAGCTTTGAGACACTCTTCTTCAAAAATTCAATATTCATCTCTCAAAGATGAATTAGTTTTGAGATGCTCTTCTTCAAAAATTCAAGATCCATCCCTCAAAGATGAATTAGCGTTGAGACGCTCTCCTTCAAAATTTATTGATGGACATTATAACATATCTTGGATATCTGTGTGTTTTGTACTTATAAATGTGTCTTTTTTAATGACCATGTATTTTTTTTCAATTATATACCAAGTGTGCTCCCACCACACCATGTAAAGCGCAACTTGGTGAACTTCACATTTGCAACAAGTGGTGAACTTCACATTTTTATGAAATTAAAATGCGGGGACTTCAACAAATTTTGTTTAAATGGAGTTTCACTTCTTTTTTAATGACAATGTGTTTTTTTCAATTTTATACCAAGTGTGCTCCCACCATGTAAAGCGCAATTTGGTGAAATTAACATTTTTATAAATTTTTTTGCTTAAATTGAGTTTCACACATCAATTAGTGCTTTGAAAGTTGTGTTTTACATAATTTGTGTACACTAAATTACATTAATTTTCTGAAATTTATTTTGAATTTATTTTAAATAGTAATTTAAAAAAATAATTGTAAATGTCCACTATAGATATATATATCATGGAGGATGAACGATGAATATCAACAGAATGCCATATCTCTACAAGAGAGTGGGATCAGGAATCAAGGGATGTTCATGGTATTTAAATATGATCTTAAATATCCATACATATATACATGTGTGTACATATGGAATTGATTTTTTCAATTTTGTGAGTTAAATTAGTTGTTAATAAGTTTCATTTTTTATTTTTTAGGAGCTAAGAGGAGAAGGGTGTCTACTCCATCAATGGAGCATGCCCATGGTTCACGCAATCGTGGTATGGTTCACGCGATTTAATCAATGAATATGTACATGTATTTATATGTATGAATGTATTTTTGAATTGATTATAAATTCATATTCGTTTATGAAGCTTCTCTCTTGTCTCGTGAGGTTGGTGGTGGTTCAAATTCCCTTAGAGGGCCATAAATAAGTGCTGGCGGATTGCGTGAAGGTGGTGATATGTATTCCCCTAGAGGCCAATCAACGGATGGTCATGTTGGTTCTCAACTAATTGGTGGTCGTGTTGGTTCTCAGCAAGGTCGTTCTGGTTCTCAACAGTTTCAGGGTGGGCAAGATGCTAGCCAACCACATCGAGGTGGCCATCAATTTGAATATTATTTTCATTCAATTTGTACAAATTTGCTTACATGTGTTTTTTTAATATACAAAATTTTATATATTGATGCATAGGATGAAAATGCTGCTCCAAATGTTGCTCAAAAAAGACGTAGGGCAGAACGTGTCATTCAAGAAGAAGGTTTTCCACCAACCACGACTTATCTATTTGACATTTACGATATACCTTGGGAAACAAACATGCAACAATTCAACTTGGAAAGGTGTCAACATCTTCATGCAAAATTGAAGAGAGATCTCGTGGCTTTGACTCTACCTGCAGAGAGTCGACAAAGCTTGGAAATAGTTACACACACTTTAGGCAAACTATTAGATGTGTACCAAAATCTTGGGCCAACCAATGATACTTTTGTAGAAGTCATGAGAAAAAGAAAGGAAACAGTGATGGGTCCCGATAAATGGGAGGTTGTTAAACAAAGAGTTACAACATAAATGGCCAAGTCTATGCTTAATTTCAAAGAAGGGCAAAAAAGAAAGATGCTAAAGGTGAAATATTTCAAGCACCCTCATATAGCTCAATATTTATATGATAGACACCTTGCGGCCTATGGAATACTACCATGGAACGACGAGGTTCTGCTTTATTTTGCAAAATTATTTTATAATAATTCTTTTTGCAGATGAAACCCAATTACAATGACATTCCCTATGAATTTTCTGGTCCTAGAAAAGGTCGATTGTGTGACCATAGGGGCGCTAGGCGTGATGTTGAGTTGCCTCACCCCGAGCCACCATTGGTTAGTCGACCTTTTCGTGTCAAAACTTTACGGTCAGAGATGGAAGCCACTTCTCAAATTAGTCGAGAAGCAAGGGATGCCATCATTGAAAATGTTTATAGTGGATTGGGTGGAGTCGATGTTTGTCTGAATCGACAAAGAGCACATGAGAATGCACATGCTAATTTTTTGTATTATACATATGAAGAGATTGACAACACGAGTTTTGAAGATCTCAAAACATATGCAAAGAATTTTCGCAATGGCTGGCAGGACCTAATTTTTCATGAGGAAGAGGGCATGGGAATGATATGTGTTAATGGTTAGGGTTAAATTATTTTAACACATGTACAATTTGCGATAAATACATATATACATAAATTTATTTGTATACATTAATCTAACAAAAATGTATCATTATATGTTAACACCATTTGTAGTTGTCACGCTTGATGAATGAAGAAAATGTTAATATCACGGTTGGAGCCTCCGTTTCAAACAATCAAGATGGGTCTCACCATCAATCATACAATCAAGATGGTTCTCACCATCAAGATATGTTGGCAAATGTTAGTGTTTTTTAAGTGAACATGATGATGTACAATTATTTTTTATCTATTATTATATATATCAAAACATGATGAGATATTTTTAAAATAAATAATTGTGCACACATGTACATGTACATATATATAATAAAATGTTTTAACAGATTCTGATTCCATCCGATGTTTTTGGGATGGTGGTACCTTCTTCTTCCTTGGGAGATGTACCTTCTACTTCCTTAGGAGATGTGCCAAATCCACAATCACAAGTATGGACAATTTTTCACTTTTAAAATTTATGTTTTTAAGTTATATATTCCACCTCAAAAAGTTCCATTAAAAAATGAGATATATCTATATCTTGAGTTATTTAAATTTTTTGAATTTTAGGTTTTTGGAGATTTTCTTTCTGAACCACTCTTAGGAGATGTGCCAAATCCACCAGCACAAGTATTCAATTTTTCACTTAAATATATATATGTTTTTAAGTTATAAGTTATAAATTGAAGTTTAAAAGTTTTATTATAAATTGAGATCTAGATATTTTGAGTTATTTTAAATTTTTTGAATTTTAGGTTTTTGGAGATTTTCTTTTGGAGCCTCTCTTAGGAGATGTGCCAAATCCACCAGTAGAATTATTCAAATTTTCACTTAAATATATGTTTTTAAGTTATAATTTATAAATTGAAGTTTAAAAGTTTTATTATAAATTGAGATCTTGATCTTGAGTTATTTTATACTTTTAATTTTTTTGAATTTTAGGTTCCTATAGAGGATTTCTTTTCTCCACGGACTCTAGCGATGGAGATAGGAACATCCACACCATTTCAACCATTTGAACAAGTTGTCTAACTTTTTTTTTAATATTATTGAAAATAAGTTTATATATGCATTTTCATTTGAAAATTTTTAATATATATATAACTGTACATGTATATTGTACAGTTTACTATTCAAGATGTTCTTGTGGGGGAAGTTGTAGTGGATGAGTAACAAATGGACAGGGAACCTCGTATTTCATGATTTTTTTTACATTTTGTTTTTTACATGAAGTTCTATATATTCTCACTCAATTTTAAAACATCAAATTTTAATTTTGTATACATTGTGTACAGGTTCCCCATGCTTCGCAGGATAGCTAGAGGATTGTGACTTTGCTGGGAGAGACACTACATTATATTTTCAATAGATTTAGTCTTAAATTTACTTTTTTATATATAGTCTTATCTAGATGCAGTCATATATAACTTGATACTTGATACTTGATACTTGTGAGATCTACAAATTTTGGACATATTTTATGTGAACTACATTTGGTACATGTGAATGTGATATATAATGTTTTTAAAACTTAATTTTTGGATGGTTGAACTACATTTGGCATGTGAAGTAATGTTGTGATATAATAAAAAAAAAAAAAAACTCAAGTTTTGGATGGTTGAACTACATTTGGCATGTGATTATGATATTATGTTTTGTTTTTAAAATTCAAGTTGTCGTTTTCCAAACAACAAAAAAATTCACATGAATATATGTACATGTAGAAATGATTTTACACATGTTTGACTATATATGTTAAAACGATTGAAGTACAATACACACACACACACACACACACACATATATAAACAATCATAAGATTCTAGGTCTTGTTAGATGTGTCAAATAATCATAAAATTTTAAAAATGCATTCTATAATGTATATATATCCAGTACCTGCAAAATTTTTCATCAATGCACATAGAAAAGCTACTTGAACAATTAATTGCATTATAGAACATATATATCCAGTACTTGCAACATTTTTCATTAATGCACATAGAAAAGCTACTTTCAGTTTTAATTACATTCTAGAACACACACACGCAGAGATATATATATATATATATCCAATACTTCTAGAACATATATATCTAGTACTTGCAACGTTTTCATCAATGCATATAGAAAAGCTACTTCCAGTGAATTTCATTATAGAACAAATATATATCCGATACATGCAACATTTTTTATCAATGCATATATAGAAAAGCTACTTTCAGTTGATACTAGTGTGCATGTACCAAAACAATGTACATGTGAAAACACTTGCAAAGATAACATAACAAGGAAGCTCAGTTTTTAGTTGAGTTTTGGAAGTTCTAAAACCTGAATCCAAAGAGAAGAAATTGTTGGGCAGTTTAATCAAAAAAATTCCAATGGAATTCCATCTTCAATGATCCGTTCATGATCATATTTTCACATTTTCCATTTATTAATTTTCGTTTTTTTCTTTGATTTAACCTCTATCAACTTTATGCATGCTACACACCCCAAGTGACTATATCGAAAACTTATGAGATTAGGTTCATAGTCTTCAAAGTAAAAAAATCCCCACTTTGATTAATTTCTCTGAAAAAATAACCTTTCAGTATAATAGATCCTCTTTCATATGGAAACCCATGATCATTCTAGTTTTCTAATAATTTCATTTTTTGTTCAGTGAAACGCATCAAATAATACTTCACATTTTCATAGTTGTCAGTAGGTGAAATTACATAAAAACTTCTCCTGCACAATAAAACAAACTTAACAAAATTATGTATTTAAATTTATTTCTAGATCTCTATCATTTGAAAGCAATTCATATGTTACCTTCTCTAACAAGATCAGAAACTCGATCACCATCGGATGATATTGTAGTCTCCTCTGATTGCATTTCTTCAAACATTGCAACGAACATTTTCCCCTTTGTATTTAGCTCTGTACATTTCCAATCTTTTACATACATTTTGTTTTCACAAACGTCATTGGATTCTGTGTTGTCTATGCAAACATGACAAAAACAAGAATACTTTCTTTTATCCAATGCAAACACATTTGTGGACAACTTTGTTTTAATTGAATGCAATTTTCAAGTCCCTTTTATTGTTTCAATGTCATTTCCAATTGATCTATCTACATCTTCGATCCCAATATGCCAAAAAAACCTATATATGGAAAATTCAAAGAAGAATGTAAATATGATATCAAAATACCATCAAAGATAATCATTGTGATAAATGTACACTGTTTAAAATTGGATATCCAATAAAAATTAAATTGAATGTACCTCTGCACTTCCCTTGATCGGTTAGTCTCATGGCTTAGAGAAGCGATGCACCATTGAACATCGTCTTTAGCGTCCACAAGTTGGTTTGCAGAGGGGTTCATTTGATATTTTCGAAGTGCTCGTCTTATGCATGCCCCTGCACCATCATGTTCTCCTTTCCCATAGCCAGTGACAAATAAATTCCAACAATGTTTAATGCAGGTTTTCTTATGAAAAGACAACACAACCAAAAGAATGATTGTGAAGATTTGAATTGACCTGCGCATCCATCTGACCATATCCAATTTTCATTGAATTTTATTCCATGACTTTTAAAAGAGTCATAAACCTTTCCAAAACAGTGTTGTACAAAATATGTATCATGTGTGCGATTGTCACTGATATAAAAGTGATATTCTTTAATAAGAAGTCGATTTTCACTGGTGCTTTCTATATGATCAACGTTTTGTTCAGCATGTCTATATAGAATATGGAAGAGCATGGAGACTTGGTCAGAATTATCGTATTCACTCTGAATTTCTTTTTGTGAAACAAATGGGTAGTTTTCTGCAAAATCAATTACTGACAAAATGGTCCTTGGTGGAAAAAATTCATGGGATTTTTTGAATCGCAATTCTTGCCATTGAGCTCTATGGGAATGCTTGGTGTATTTATAAATTTCTACCTCAAACTTTCTCAAAAAATATATCACAAAAATTTCTTCTTCTTGTAATTCAATTCTTTTAGCACTATTTGAATTTGAATCTATGTATGGATATATTCATATATCTTCCATTTCACTTTCATGTTGGACAATGATTGATCATTTATATCAATACGATATTTGTTTTGAAATTTAGTCAAATTTCCACAATCATCACATTTTTTACCACCAATAAATTTCTTTTCGTAAAAATATTCATCGCTTTCTCTTTCACATACAATTTGAGATATGAAATCATGGATAGTAGAAGGAGGAGGTGAATCTTTCCAAAATTTTCTACCAAAATTAAGGAATGTGTCATAATATAACTGAAATTCCACATGATAACGACAATAACAAGTGTCACGTACGGTGATAGGTTTTACATACCATGGCTTTTGTTGAACAAAAGCACTGATTGAAACATGAATTTCACGATTCTCTTCTTTGAACTTGTTGAACAACTCTATCTGAGTGGTTTCCAAGAAAAAAATTTCATGTTCTTCGTACTAATTTCATGTTATTCTTCCTCACATCACATCCCTTGCATTTGGTGAAACACGTGAATTTTCTTCCAATATTCATATTTTTTTTTTCTCCAAGTTTATCTTTGTATGGTTGCCTACAAACAACTCTCCAATAAGCGAGTTCATCATTTACATCTATTTGCAACCGAAATTTTTAATGTTTGTGCAAATTTTTTCATGAGGTTCCTAATGCTCGTGCCATAGCTTTTACCAAGCGATTCTCTTTAGTATTTGATAAAACCACTTCCATATGTATTACTCTACATACAACTGAAACATTTTTATGTCTAGATCTTATAATTGAATTTATAGCACTATTTATATTTTGTATCACATTTTCCTTCATTTTTTTATCTTTTGTTGATTTTCGAAAACACAATAAAGTCATAGATTCTTTTAATTTCCTTAATGATAGGAGATCTTTCAACATTTGGGCTTGAACTATCACATTTTCCTTTATGAAGTACGTATCAAAAATGCATTTAACACGATATCATATAACATGGTTAGATCTTTTATCTCCATATGTGTGAGTGTCAACATTTTCTAACATCTCATCATCGACATTGATTTCATCTGTACATATTCAAATGAATAGTACATAATAATTTTACATATTCAATAAATTAATAAATATGTATAATTTAAATAATACGTGCATGTGTTCAACACACACACACACACACACACACATACATACCTTGTGATTCAATTTCTTCACTTGAATTTCTTTCAACATTTTCACCATCTTCAATCATTGCTTCAATATCTCTTTCACTTTCTCTTTCAAAATTTTGTATCTCATCATCAATGTTTTGAGGAATATCTCTCTCTGTTTGCATTGAAAAATATATTTCAAATTAGTTAATCAAATAAAAATTAAACTTGAACACATTTTGTACTAGGAAAATTTTTAATATCAAATTCATAATATTTACATTTACATACCTGCTTCAACTTCTAGTTGAGGTTGATTTTCTCTTTCAATATTTGAGAGTACTTCTCTCTTTCTTTTGCGATATTCTCTCCCATGTTCTCTACATTCCTCAGGGTCTCTTGTTCAATCATATTTTCTTGCTCAATTCCTTCGATTTCCCATGATAATATGTAATATTCCCATTTTAGCCCACATCTAAATGGAATATTAAAGTTTTGTTCTTATCACCTAGCAGCTAAATAAATGGGTAAGGAAGCCCATGCACATTAAAAACATGAATAAAATCCCTCAGATGTGGAAGGGAATAGTCATAAGAGCTGGATTTCACACCCTTATGTGTGAAAAGGGAAGTTTGCATGAAGACAAAATCAAGTTTGACCAAGTCAACAGTGCTGGGATAGGAGGTGGAGAGCACTTAGATAGACAACGCAGTATGAATGGGAAGAGAGTTATTTGGTGGAGGAAACCCTAAGGAGTGAGACCCATGGAGAGAGTGCTTTCACTTGTTTAAAAGGAGGGTAAGGTAGCCATTTTTATTCATGTTATGTATTATTGATTTCTTGGTCTGTTCAAACATTGTGCATTCTTTGCTGTTTAGTAGAATTATAGTGCTGCTTAGCACAATGATCTCCTATTTAGGAATCCTCCTCCTTCCTTGAGGAACTTCTTGGAGGAATTGTACTGATTTTCCTCACATCCAAGCTTGAGGCCAAGCATCCTCCTCCAGTACAAAGTTGTTTTTGCAGCAGGATAATGTTGTGTTGCAAGGTGTTGCAGTGAGGGTTCACAACACCACTTCCATCATTTGTTTTTCAGAGGAGGACTCTCTCTTTCCTTTGAGAGATCAGTTTGGAAGCCCTTGGAGTTTATTGCAGATCTTGGAATTGGGCCAACTCATTCCCTTGCCCCTACAGCACATTTTCCTCCAGTAACTACGTTATTTCTAGTGAGCATTTGCAGTGGAGCTTTTGCAGATTGTTTGGAGGGTGAGTTCTTCAGTGTTAGGATCAGCCTTTCACTTGGAAGATCCATTTGGAGGAATATTCAGATTGTTCATCATCTTCATCCATCTCCATCCAGTTCTATTTTCTGAGTTGCAGCTACTACCCAGAAACTCCGGCATTTTGCAGATTTTGTGTATTACAGCCAATCCTTCCAGGATTGACTTGAGGTAGCCTTTGGGATCTGAGATCTTCACTCCCAATGTTTTATAGGCCACATATTTGTACCTCTATGTATTTTACATATATTAGCATGCATTTGCTCTTATAAAACTGTGCAGTCATAGCTTGGGTATACTTCTGTAGCAGTGTTTTGTCATGGTTCATGTACTTGTTTCTTGAGGTTGAGAATTGCCTATCTTGGGTAACATCTTCCTCAAGATCTTGTATTCATTTGTTGTTGTTATAACTTAATAATATGGCTATGGATATTTCTCACATTGTATGAGTTGAGTTGTCACTGCTACTCCATTGTTGTGTTTGCATATTTTTGGATCTCCACATTTGGAATATCTTAAGATATTCCCGATAGTGTAGAATTTCCCTATTTTGGGATATTACAGTGGTATAAAAGCATAATCTTGGCTCAGCCTGTGGATCTCAGCGATAATGCTATCAAGAAAAGAGAAGATGAAGACTCCATTATGTGGAGAGAAAAGGTAAGATAAGCTTACAAAGCTTCTTCCCAAATTTGTACAGAGCATTCATGAATATTTCAAGAAGATACGGAGGGAGATATGTACAGGATCTCCAAGAGGGTTTGAAACTGATTCAAACTCTAGATTTTCTTATGGGGAGTGTGAGCATGCAGCCACACCCTATGATGTACAGCACAATCTCATGTCCAAGTAATCTATGAGAGAGAGGGAGGGAGAAGGAATGCCTAAGAGGGGAACTCTTGGTGGTTTCTTGCATGAATATGAATCTCAAACTCAGAAGTTTAGAGATCATATAACTTTCCCAGAGTTTTTCAAGGTCAAGGTGAGGAGGATCAAGTGGCATAATGTGGATATATTTCTTCTATCTACCTTTGATGGTTCCCCAACATGTTCAGCTAGGGCTTGGGTGGAAGAGTTAGACACCTTTTTGCAGCAGCATCAATTTTTTGAAGATTAAGCCATCAGAGTAGCAGCACTACATTTTGGAGGTAAGGCTTATGCATGGTGGATATTTAAGTCATTTTCTTTAAAAAATGCAAACACTTCTTCCTATGCAAATTTTATTAAAACTTTGATGGAAAGATTTGGTAGGAAGAATTCTGAAACACATGTGGAGGAAACAAACACATTTGCATAAACAAAACACTTTCATGTGATGGAGGAAACCATAGACTCAAAACCACTTCAGAAAACCATAAAGGAGGCAGATATCTTGCATTATACCTTGTTGGAGGCAAGACCTTCATCTTGTATTTTGGCACAAGAAGGCAAAGAGATCCCTTTTCCAGAAGAGGATCCAATCATTGGAGGGTTGCCCATTCATGTTGAGGAGGCTAAGGGCAACAGTGATGTCAGATCTAGAGTTGATCTAGCACCTCATGCAGAGGAAGGAGGAGCACTTGCTTTGACTAGAGGGATTCTTGTATCATTGCAAGAAATTCCCCAGGATCTCATGTGTGAAGATCAAGGCACAACTCATGTTCTACATGTGCCATTGATGATGAGCTGGGAACTATGGAGATAAGGAGAAGATAGGGAGGATGACCAACATCATGTGATGATGGGCACACATCCCGGTCTATTTCATGAGGTTGATGCACCTAAGAGGGAGACTGGATTGCACAATGAGAGAAGGGACAATTCTTCCCATTCATGTATGCAGTCTACTCTTGAAGATAATGTCTCATTACATGGAGACATTTCACCAAGGAGACCACTAGATCAGCAGATGATGAGAGATGCTTCACATTTTGAGAAACCATTCATTGATTTCAGAGGAGTGGAGACCTTGGGAGGTAAATTTACAGTGCTCAGAGTCTTGGGTAGACTTAAGGAGGAGAGCGGCATTCTCTCAACAGCATCTTTACCCACACTCATTTCAGATTCTGCGTTGTGGCAGAAGCATCAGGGGAAGGATAGCAGCCTTCCAACTTGCATCTTTGGCATGGGAGATGTCAAAGAGGAGGATGACCATATGACAGATGCTCTTCATAAGAGATCATCAACGCTGTCACTATGGAGGACAGATCCATATTGGAACTCCCAGTTGTTGGTGGAGTATTCCAAGGATATTTTCACTTGCATGATATTGGATGACCAGTTGCATGAGGAGGGATATTCAGTCAGAGATGGGGTCATCTAATATCATAGTAGGATATTCTTATATGGAGCTTCCAAGCTCAAGGAGAAGTTGCTACAAGCAGCTTATGAGGATTTCCTTTTCAACCATACTTGTTCTTTGAGAGCATACCACACCATCATGGAGGGGTATTTTTGGAAGGGGCTTGAGGAGGAGATATATCAGCATATGAGGAGATGCATGGACCATGTGAATATGGAGGAGATACATAACTCTTTGGAAGGGTTAGCACAACCACTTATTTTCTCTTTGAGGATGAGAGGAGACTCATCTATGAGCTACTCCATTTGCATGAGAAAAACTTATGGTAAGGGTATTGTTTATTTGCATAATGAATTGTATAATGTATCTATGCATCCCTTAACCATACATGTGCAGGATGTTGCTCCAAGGAGGAGCATTCTTTTTTTCTAGACCTCATGGTCAACTTGAGGCCATGAGCAGTGATGGTGACCACTCCCTAGGAGGACTTGGGGAGGAGATGTATTTTGGAGAGCATGCTCACTTTGAACCATACATCATTCACTTTCTCCAAACATATGAGGAGAGTGGGATAGCAAGCAAGTGGTTGAGAAACCACCCTTTTTTTCACACTCTTTTGCAGTTGAGGGCCAAACTGTGTTGGTTACATTTGAGGGACCATTGTCCTTCTCCCTTGCTACATATGGCAGCAAGCATGGTTCTCATTATGGTTATTTATGTTGATGTTGCTTTTATATTTGTTGGGAGCATGATTGGGGGTATGGCACATTGGGTGAATGTGTCCCTTGAGAGAGAGATCTCCCACATTATTTTCATTTCATGTTTAATGGGAGCATGAGAAAGTATGTGGCCACTAGAGCAAAACACTTATTTCCATTTGAAGTGATCCGTATGATTGATTGAATGCCATATGATGGTGACTTCCAACTAATCACATATGAGATGATTTGGGCCAACATGTTGCATAATGTTGGAAGAGAAATCCTTGGAGGTCTAGTCTTCATCTTGCCACTTGAGGGAAATATTATTGCAGCCCAAGATCAGCATATACTATGCACTTATCCTAAGTGGAGAGTAGGAAAACATGGGGTAGGCTATTTTGTCTACCAAGATCAGATTTTCAGCCCACCTACATTGCAGGAGCCAAAGGTGGAAGAGGATTTTCAGGAGTTGTCATGTTGGGAGGTAACTCATTTTGTATGGATGATTTCTTGGGGAATGGAGGATCCACATGGGGAAGATGTTCCTCAACACACTTCAGACTCCATGCCTTGGGTGGAGGCTTTCTGGTTCTATCCTTGCAGTTTCTTGAGGACAAGCAACATTTGGGAGGGGAGGACTGTAATATTCTCATTTTAGTCCATAGCTAAATGGAATATTAAAGTTTTATTTTTATCACCTAGAAGCTAAATAAATGGGTAAGAAAGCCCATGCACATTAAAAACATGAATAAATCCCCTTATATGTGGAAGGGAATAGTCATAAGAGCTGGATTTCACACTCTTGTGTGTGAAAAGGGACAATTTCATGAAGATAAGATCAATTTTGACCAAGTCAACAGCACTGGGATAGCAGGTGGAGAGCACTTAGATAGACAGGGCAATATGAATGGAAAGAGGGTTATTTGGTGGAGGAAAGCCTAAGGAGTGGGACCCATGGAGAGAGTGCTTTCACTTGTTTAAAAGGAGGGCAAGGCAACCATTGTTATTCATGTTATGTATTATTGATTTTTTGGTTTGTTCAGAGTTTGTGCAGTCTCTGCTATTTAGCAGAATTGCAGTGCTGCTTAGCACAAGGATCTCCTGTTTAGGAATCCTCCTCCTTCCTTGAGGAACTTCAAGGATTTTTACTGCTTTGCCTCACATCCAGGCTTGAGGCCAAGCATCCTCCTATAGTACAACGTTATTTTTGCAGCAAGATAATGTTGTGTTGCAGGGTGTTGCAGTGAGGGTTCACAACACCACTTCCATCACTTGTTTTTCAGAGGAAGACTCTCTCTTTCCTTTGAGAGATCAGTTTGGAAGCCCTTGGAGTTTATTGCAGATCTTGGAATTGGGCCAACTCATTCCCTTGCCCCTACAGCGCAGCTTCCTCCAGTAACTGTGTTATTTCTAGTGAGCATTTTCAGTGGGGCTTTTGCAGATTGTTTGGAGGGTGAGATCTTCAGTGTTAGGATCAGCATTTCACTTGGAAGACCCATTTGGAGGAGGCATATTCAGATTGGTCATCATCTTCAGCCATCTCCATCAAGTTCTATTTTCTGAGTTGCAGTTGCTACCCAGCAACTCCAGCATTTTGCAGATTTTGTGTATTACAGCCAATCCTTCCAGGATTGACTTGAGGTAGCCTTTGGGATCTAAGATATTCACTCCCAATGTTGTATGGGCCACATATTTGTACATATATGTATTTTACATATGTTAGCATGCAGTTTCTCTTATAAAACTGTACATTCATATCTTGGGTATACTTGTGTAGCAGTGTTTTGTTATGGTTCATGTATTTGTTTCTTGAGGCTGAGCATTGCCTATCTTGAGTAACATCTTCCCCAAGATCTTGTATTCATTTTTTTCTGCTATAACTTAATAAGATGGCTATGGATATTTCTCACATTGTATGAGTTGAGTTTTCACTGCTACTCCATTGTTGTGTTTGCATATTTCTGGATCTCCACATTTGGAATATCTTAAGATATTCCCGATAGTGTAGAATTTCCCTATTTTTGGATATTACAGTGTTATCAAAGCATAATATTGGCTCAGCCTATGGATCTCAGCCATGATGCTATCAATAAAAGAGAAGATGAAGACTCCATTATGTGGAGAGAAGAGGGAAGATAAGCTTACAAAGCTTCTTCCAAGATCTGTACAGTGCATTCATGAAGATTTCAAGAAGATACAGAGGGAGATATGTACAGGATCTCCAAGAGGGTTTGAAACTGAGTCAAACTCTAGATTTTCTTATGGGGAGTGAGAGCATGCAGCCACACCCTATGATGTACAACGCAGTCTCATGTCTAGTTTTTCTATGAGACAGAGGGAGGGAGAAGGAATGCCTAAGAGGGGAACTCTTGGTGGTTTCTTGCATGAATATGAATCTCAAACTCAGAAGTTTAGAGATCATATCACTTTCCCAGAGTTTTGCAAGGTCAAGGTGAGGAGGAGCAAGTGGCATAATGTGGATATATTTCTTCTATCTACCTTTGATGGTTCCCCTACATGTTCAGCCAGGGCTTGGGTGGAAGAGCTAGACACCTTTTTGCAGCAGCATCAAATTTTTTGAAGATTAAGCCATCAGAGTAGCAGCGCTGCATTTTGGAGGTAAGTCTTATGCATGGTGGATATTTGAGTCCTTTTCTTTAAAAAATGAAAACACTTCTTCCTATGCAAAGTTCATTAAAACTTTGATGGAAATATTTGGTAGGAAGAATTCTGAAACACATGTGGAGGAAACAAACACATCTGCACAAACAAAACCCTTGCATGTGATGGAGGAAACCATAGACTCAAAAAAACTTAAGAAAACCATAAAGGAGGCTGATATCTTGCATTATACTTTGTTGGAGGCAAGACCTTCATCTTGTATTTTGGCACAAGAAGGCAAAGAGATCCCTTTTCCAAAAGAGGATCCAATCATTGGAGGGTTGCCCATTCATGTTGAGGAGGCTAAGGGCAACAACGCTATCAAATCTAGAGTTGATCTAGCACCTCATGTAGAGGAAGGAGGAGCTCTTGCTCCGACTAGAGGGATTCTTGTATCATTGCAAGAAATTCCCCAGGATCTCTTGTGTGGAGATCAAGGCACAACTCATGTTCTAGATGTGCCATTGATGATGAGGTGTGGAACTATGGAGATACAAGGAGAAGATAGGGAGGATGACCAGCATCATGTGATGAGGAGTACACATCCCTGTCTATTTCATGAGGTTGATGCACCTAAGAGGGAGACTGGATTGTGCAGTGAGAGCAGGGACAAATCTGTCCATTCATGTATGTAGTCTACTCTTGATGACAATGTCTCATTGCATGGAGACATTTCACCAAAGAGACCACCATATTAGCAGATGATGAGAGATGCTTAAAATTTTGAGGCACCATTCATTGATTTCAGAGGAGTGGAGACCTTGGGAGGTAATTTTACAGTGCTAAGAGTCTTGGGTAGACTTAAGGAGGAGAGAGGCATTCTCTCAACAACATCTTTACCCACTCTCATTTCAGATTCTACGTTGTGGCAGAAGCAGCAGGGGAAGGATAGCAGCCTTCCAACTTGCATCTTTGGCATGGGAGATGTCAAAGAGGAGGATGACCATATGACAGATGCTCTTCATGAGAGATCATTAGCACTGTCACTATGGAGGATAGATCCATATTGGAACTCCCAGATATTGGTTGAGTATTCCAAGGATCTTTTCCCTTGAATGATATTGGATGACCAGTTGCATGAGGAGGGACATTTAGTCAGATATGGGGTCATCTACTATCATGGTGGGATCTTCTTATATGGATATTCCAAGCTCAAGGAGAATTTGCTACAAGCAGCTTATGAGGATTTCCTTTTTAGCCATACTTGTTCTTTGAGAGCATACCACACCATCATGGAGGGGTATTTTTGGAAGGGGATTGAGGAGGAGATATATCAGCATATGAGGAGATTCATGGACCATGTGAATATGGAGGATATACATAACTCTTTGGAAGGGTTAGCATAGCCACCTCTTTTCTCTTTGAGGATGAGAGGAGACTCATCTATGAGCCACTCCATTTTCATGAGAAAAACTTATTGTAAGGGTATTGTTTGTTTGCATAATGAATTGTATAATGTATCTATGCATCCCTTAACCATACATGTGCAGGATGTTTCTCCACGGAGGAGCATTCTTTTTTTCTAGACCTCATGGTCAACTTGAGGCCATGAGCAGTGATGGTGACCACTCCCTAGGAGGACTTGGGGAGGAGATGTATTTTGGAGAGCGTGCACACTTTGCACCATACATCATTCACTTTCTCCAAACATATGAGGAGAATCGTATAACAAATAAGTGGTTGAGAAACAACACTTTTTGTCACACTCTTTTGCAGTTGAGGGCCAAACTGCGTTGGTTACATTTGAAGGATCACTGTCCTTCTCCCTTGCTACATATGGCAGCAATCATGGTTCTCATTATGGTTCCTTATGTTGTTGTTTTTTATATTTGTTGGGAGCATGATGGGGGAATGGCACATTGGGTGAATGTGTCCCTTGAGGGAGAGATCTCCCACATTGTTTGCATTCCATGTTCTAATGGGAGCATGAGAAAGTATGTGGCCACTAGAGAAAAACACTTATTTCCATTTGAAGTGAGCCATATGATTTATTGGATTCCATATTATGGTGACTTCCAATTCATCACATATGAGATGATTTGGACCAACATGTTTCATAACGTTGGAAGAGAGATCCTTGGAGGTCTAGTCTTCATCTTGCCACTTGAGGGCAATATTATTGTAGTCCAAGATCATCATATACTCTGCACTTATCCTAAGTGGAGAGGAGCACGGCATGGGGTAGGCTATTTTTTCTACCAAGATCAAATTTTCAGCCCACCTACATTACAGGAGCCAAAGGTCGAAGAGGATTTTCAGGAGTTGCCACGTTGGGAGGTAACTCATTTTGTATGGATGATTGCTTAGGGAATGGATGATCCACATGGGCAAGATGTTCCTCAACACATTTCAGACTCCATGCCTTGGGTGGAGTATTTCTGATTCTATCCTTGCAGTTGCTTGAGGACAAGCAACATTTAGGAGGGGAGGACTGTAATATTCCCATTTTAGCCCATAGATAATGGAATATTAAAGTTTTTTTTTATCACCTAGTAGCTAAATAAATGGGTAAGGAAGCTCATGCACATTAAAAACATGAATAAAATCCCTTAGATGTGGAAGGGAATAGTCATAAGAGCTAGATTTCACACCCTTATGTGTGAAAAGGGACATTTGCATGAAGACAAGGTCAAGTTTGACCAAGTCAACATCGCTGGGATAGGAGGTGGAGAGCACTTAGATAGACAGCACAATATGAATGGGAAGAGGGTTATTTGGTGGAGGAAACCCTAAGGAGTGGGACCCATGGAGAGAGTGCTTTCACTTGTTTAAAAGGAGGGCAAGGCAGCCATTGTTATTCATGTTTTGTATTATTGATTTCTTGGTCTGTTCAGAGTTTGTGCAATCTCTGTTGTTTAGCATAATTACAGTTCTGCTTAGCACAAGAATCTCTTATTTAGGAATTCTCCTCCTTCCTTGAGGAACTTCTTGGAGGAATTGTACTGATTTTCCTCACATCCAGGCTTGAGGCCAAGAATCCTCCTCTAGTATAGCGTTATTTCTGCAGTATGATAATGTTGTGTTGCATGGTGTTATAGTGAAGGTTCACAACACCACTTCCATCACTTTTTTTTCAGAGGAGGACTCTCTCTTTCCTTTGAGAGATCAGTTTGGAAGCCCTTGGAGTTTATTACAAATCTTGGCATTGGTCCAACTCATTCCCTTGCCCCTACAGCGCAGTTTCCTCCAGTAACTACGTTATTTCTAGTGAGCATTTGCAGTGGGGCTTTTGCAGATTGTTTGGAGGGTGAGATCTTCAGTGTTAGGATCAGCCTTTCACTTGGAAGATCCATTTGGAGGAGGCATATTCAGATTGGTCATCATCTTCAGCCATCTCCATCTAGTTCTATTTTCTAAGTTGGAGTTGCTACCCAGCAACTCTGACATTTTGCATATTTTGTGTATTACAGCCAATCCTTCCAGGATTTATTTGAGGTAGCCTTTGGGAGCTGAGATCTTCACTCCCAATGTTGTATGAGCCACATATTTGTACATTTATGTATTTGACATATGTTAGCATGCAGTTTCTCTTATCAAACTGCGCAGTCATAGATTGGGTATACTTGTGTAGCAGTGTTTTGTTATGGTTCATGTACTTGTTTCTTGAGGCTGAGCATTGTCTATCTTGAGTAACATCTTCCTCAAGATCTTGAATTCATTTGTTGCTGCTATAACTTAATAAGATGGCTATGGATCTTTCTCACATTATATGAGTTGAGTTGTCACTGCTACTCCATTGTTGTGTTTCCATATTGCTGGATCTCCACACTTGGAATATCTTAAGATATTCCCGATAGTGTATAATTTCCCTATTTTGGAATATTACGTAATAGAGTATGAAGTTCAAAATTTTTCTTTCAAAAATTTAGACAAAAACTCAATTAAAATAACACACAAAATATTTAATTAAAAAAAAAAAAACTCATTTTAAAAATTTTGCAAAAAATATATACTTCAATCCAAAACACTTACTTTAAAAAATCCAAAAAAAAATGTCTTATAAAAATGAAACAAAGCTCAAAATATTTCCTTCCAAGTCATGCAAAAAAAAATTATTTAAAAAATTAGACAAAAACTCATTTTAAAAAATCATTATAAAATATTTACTTCAACCCAAAACACGTACTCTAAAAAAATGTCACTTTAAAAAGTACATCCAAAAAATGTCCATTGAAAATTAATGCCACTTTAAAAAATATTTCAAAAAAGCCTCTAAAAATAGCACTTTAAAAAATACCTCCAAAAAATGTCCATTGAATATTAAGCCTAAAAAGAGTCCTTTCGAAATTAATTCAAAAAAATGTATTCTGGAAATTAAGCCCAAAAACCTCTCAAAACAAAGTACATCCAAAAAAATGTATTCTGGAAATTAAACCCAAAACCTCTAAAAACAATGAAAATTAAGCCCAAAACTTCTAAAAACAGAATACCTTAAAACCAAAAAATGTCTTTTGGAAATTAAGCCTAAAAACCTCTAAAAACAAAATACATCCAAAATAATGTCCTTTGAAAATTAAGCCCAAAACTTCTAAAAACAAAATACTTAAAACAATCAATGAAAATTAAACCCAAAACTTCTAAAAACAAAATACATTAAAAAAACAAACAATGAAAATTAAGCCCAAAACCTTTAAAAACAAAATAACTTCAAAAAAAATGAAACCCAGAAAACATCCAAAAAATGTATCATGCACCTCCAAGAAATGTCTTTTGAATGTACCTCCAAGAAAAGTCCTTAAACCCAAAACAATCATTTTCAAAAATTTCCTTTGAATGAACTTTCAAGAAAATTCCTTAAACCCAAATCAATCATTTGCAAAAATGTCCTTTGAATGTACCTCCAAGAAAAGTCCTTAAACCCAAAACAATCATTTGCAAAAATGTCTTTTGAATGTACCTCCAAGAAAATTCCTTAAACCCAAAACAATCCTTTGCAAAATTAGACATTTTCAAAATTAGACCAAATGAAGAAATGTGCAAAATTATGCGAAAATAATGAATGCTTTTACGTCAATTTATATTACCATGAAATGTTATTTTTGGAGAGGCTTCGTTGTATTTTTCGGCCGACGGAAAGTCAAATAAATGTTCGACTGAACTTTTATAATAAATTCGACCGAACTTTTGTGTCGTTAGACTTGATGAGCTATCAACGCAAAAAATAATTCGGTCGAACTAACACGTTTGCAATTACGCAAATCCAAGCTCTGAAAACATATCTTCAACTTTGGCCTCATTAAACTCCATGAAACATTCTAAATTAACTGTCGGAACCAAGACAAGCATTTTCACAATTCAATCTACATTCAGAAAATATAGCTTTTACGTAATTTCATAAATATTTACTAATTTTAATTAATTTTGTAATAAAACTAGTGCAAACAATTTCTAAAGGTTATTATGATTCAGTGAAATCAATATTCTGTATCTTTAAAAGTACACTGTAAAAAAAAATTGAAAAACTTATGGTGCATTACATTGGTCTGTCGTCTCTAATGGATAATTTTTAGATTTTTAATTTATAACTTATATGTTGAGAAATTTCATGTGTCGCGAAACATATTCAAAATATGCAGTTTTTTCATATTGGATCAGTTCAAAAAATTCTAGTAATTATGATATGCATCAGTTGATTTTGTAAATATAACGAAACCGAATTAGATTCTATCTAGATTGTTGTAACACATTTTATTTCTCAAAAACACAAAGTTTCAAAGAATACACCAGTGCGTATTAACATGACTTCTTATGAATCCTTTGATTGTTAAATAAAAAGACACTCAAAGAAACGCTAAGTTGAAATATCAAATGCGTATAAAAAAAATTCCAAAAAAAAAGTAATAGAAAGCTAATAAATTTTTTGACAATTTTTATTTTTATCACAAAATAAAATTCTAAATAGAAAAATTGTTTTGGCTTGCATAAAGTTGAAGAATAGGAAAAAATGAAAATTTTTTCTCAAAAAAGGGCAAAAAGTGTTACCCAACTTCACATTTTCACCCAGAAACCAAACAAAAAAATAATGATAACTTGAAGATGCATCCTCTAATATTGCCTACTAATTTAATTTTTTTTTTTTCTAATAAGGAATGCCTCAAGTGGAATGGGAGATCTTAAGACGTAGTAACCATGAAGGGGAAAGTTGGATTAAGAAAGAATATCTAGAGTGTAGCACTAGTGCATTGTGAATGGAAGATTATGTAGTGAAGGAAAACAATGTCAGAGTTGATTAGAGTGGGCCTTGAAATGAGTATTGGTGTTTAAATGAAAATCACTCTACATACTCAGCAGTAGATAGATTCAAAATAACCAATTAAAGTTGTGGTTTTGAAGGGGCCACAATATTTGTAAACACTAAAAAATGTGCATAAAGAATGCATGTATGCTCATTAAAAATAAATTCACAAAGTAAGCCATCCTAGATCTGAAGTGAAACTTTTGAAAGAAAAGAAGTAACATTTGAATTTCACTATTCCAAAAGTGGTATGTAAAGAAGCTAACCCTTCACATTCTACTGTTTTTCACAAGAAAATCCAGCACCATATGGACGTAAGTTTTCCTAAAGTGACGCATGAGTAAATCATTCCTACATGTTCCAATGAGGTCCAACAAAAGTACGACCTCTTGGACATAAGTTTTACTTCTAAACATGACTAGAGAAAAGAGAAAATAACTATTTCATAGCTCAAGGAGCATATCTAAAACATTAAACAAATACTTGATAATACAGAGGCAAAGAAACAGGCCAAAGATTATACATCGAGTATGGAAAATGGCCAGAATGTAGCTCAATATTAATTTAAAGAAGCTCATGTTTGTAATGAACATTAGAGAAGAGAGGAGAGATGTCTATTTTTTCCATCATTAAAGGATCCCTTGTCGATAATTATCATGCTTCTTGATGAAAAGAAACATATGAAACAAAACCCATCAGATATAGAAGAGGTGTGGTGGCAACGTAAAATTGAATATTCAAAATCTATTTTTTCTAGTCAACATGACATAAATAGGGGAAAGTTTATAAATTGTGCACATTTAAAGGGGTCAATGACAATTGTTTGTATTAAATTCAAGCATACATAACAAATGAAACATGGTGAAGAAAAGTTGTGAACCTTACAACAAGCCCTAAAAATGCATAATTTTGAATGTGTGGAATATGTTTTTCGTGATACGCGTGAGAAGTACAATGAAATATCATGGAATTTGGAAAATGTCACGAAGCCTATCTCAAGTTCCATTCATTTAGATGTCAATTATATGGAAGAAGAAATGCAGGCCAAAGGAAATAGAAGGAAACAATGTTGAAAAGACTATGGAGAACCAAATAGCAGAATTAAAAATAAAAGAGGACTCTTTAAAAAATGGGTTAGTCGAGGATTTTGGAATGCATATGAGCTACATTATCTCACTGATTCAAGAAAGCACTAAAAAAAAGACAAACAATAGCAGTGTAGCAGTACTTTGTTATGGTTCATGTACTTGTTTCTTAAGGCTGAGCATTGCCTATCTTGAGTAACATCTTCCTCAGGATCTTGAATTCATTTGTTGCTGCTATAACTTAATAAGATGGCTATGGATCTTTCTCACATTATATGAGCTGAGTTGTCACTGCTATTCCATTGTTGTGTTTCCATATTGCTGGATTTCCACACTTGGAATATCTTAAGATATTCCCGATAGTGTATAATTTCCCTATTTTGGAATATTACATAATAGAGTATGAAGTTCAAAATTTTTCTTTCAAAAATTTAGACAAAAACTCAATTAAAAATAACATCACAAAATATTTAATTAAAAAAAAAACTCATTTTAAAAATTTTGCAAAAAATACATACTTCAATCCAAAACACTTATTTTAAAAAATCCAAAAAAAAATGTCTTATAAAAATGAAACAAAGCTCAAAATATTTCCTTCCAAGTCATGCAAAAAAATTCATTTAAAAAGTTTGACAAAAACTCATTTTAAAAAATCATTATAAAATATTTACTTCAACCCAGAACACGTACTCTAAAAAAATGTCACTTTAAAAAGTACATCCAAAAAATGTCCATTGAAAATTAATGCCACTTTAAAAAATATTTCAAAAAAACCTCTAAAAATATCACTTTAAAAAATACCTCCAAAAAATGTCCTTTGAATATTAAGCCTAAAAAGAGTCATTTCAAAATTAATTCAAAAAAATGTATTTTGGAAATTAAGCCCAAAAACCTCTCAAAACAAAGTACATCCAAAAAAATGTATTTTGAAAATTAAACCCAAAACCTCTAAAAACAATGAAAATTAAGCCCAAAACTTCTAAAAACAAAATACCTTAAAACCAAAAAATGTCTTTTGGAAATTAAGCTTAAAAACCTCTAAAAACAAAATACATCCAAAAAAAATGTCCTTTGAAAATTAAGCCCAAAACTTCTAAAAACAAAATACTTAAAAAAAATAATGAAAATTAAACCCAAAACTTCTAAAAACAAAATACATTAAAAAAACAAACAATGAAAATTAAGTCCAAAACCTCTAAAAACAAAATAACTTAAAAAAAAATGAAACCCATAAAACATCCAAAAAATGTATCATACACCTCCAAGAAATGTCTTTTGAATGTACCTCCAAGAAAAGTCCTTAAACCCAAAACAATCATTTTCAAAAATTTCCTTTGAATGAACTTTCAAGAAAATTCCTTAAACCCAAATCAATCATTTGCAAAAATGTCCTTTGAATGCACCTCCAAGAAAAGTCCTTAAACCCAAAACAATCATTTGCAAAAAATGTCTTTTGAATGTACCTCCAAGAAAAGCCCTTAAACCCAAAACAATCCTTTGCAAAATCAAACATTTTCAAAATCAGACCAAATGAAGAAATGTGTAAAATTATGCGAAAATAATGAATGTTTTTACGTCAATTTATATTGCCACGAAATGTTATTTTTGGAGGGGCTTTGTTGTATTTTTCGGCCGACGGAAAGTCAAATAAATGTTCGACTGAACTTTTATAATAAATTCGGCCGAACTTTTGTGTCGTTAGACTTGATGAGCCGTCAACGCAAAAAATAATTCGGTCGAACTAACACGTTTGCAATTACGCAAATCCAAGCTCTGAAAACATATCTTCAACTTTGGCCTCATTAAACTCCATGAAACATTCTGAATTAACTGTCGGAACCAAAACAAGCATTTTCAGAATTCAATCTACATTCAGGAAATACAACTTTTACGTAATTTCATAAATATTTACTAATTTTAATTAATTTTGTAATAAAGCTAGTGCAAACAATTTCTAAAGGTTATTATGATTCAGTGAAATCAATATTCTGTATCTTCAAAAATACACTGTAAAAAAAAATTGAAAAACTTATGGTGCATTACATTGGTCCGTCGTCTATAATGGATAGTTTTTAATTTATAACTTATATGTTGAGAAATTTCATGTGTCGCGAAACATATTCAAAATATGTAGTTTTTTCATATTGGATCAGTTCAAAAAATTCTAATAATTATGATATGCATCAGTTGGTTTTGTAAATATAACGAAACCGAATTAGATTCTATCTGAATTGTTGTAACACATTTTATTTCTCAAAAACACAAAGTTTCAAATAATACAACAATGTGTATTAACATGACTTCTTATGAATCCTTTAATTGTTAAAAAAACACACACTCAAAGAAACACTAAGTTGAAATATCAAATGCGTATAAAAAAAATTCCAAAAAAAATAATAGAAAGCTAATAAAAATTTTGACAACTTTTATTTTTATCACAAAATGAAATTCTAAATAGAAAAATTGTTTTGGCTTGCATAAAGTTGAAGAATAGGAAAAAATGAATTTTTTTTTTCAAAAAATGGCAAAAAGTGTTACCCAACTTCACATTTTCACTCAGAAACCAAACAGAAAAATAATGATAACTTGAAGATGCATCCTCTAATATTGTCTACTAATTTAATTCTTTTTTTTTCTAATAAAGAATGCCTCAATTGGAATGGGAGATCTTAAGACGTAGAAACCATGAAGGGGAAAGTTGGATTAAGAAAGAATATCTGGAGTGTAGCACTAGTGCATTGTGAATGGAAGATTATGTAGGGAAGGAAAACAATGTCAAAGTTGATTAGAGTGGGCCTCGAAATGAGTATTGGTGTTTAAATGAAAATCACTCTACATACTCAGCAGTAGATAGATTCAAAATAACCAATTAAAGTTGAGGTTTTGAAGGGGCCACAATATTTGTAAACACTAAAAAATGTGCATAAAGAATGCATGTATGCTCATTAAAAATAAATTCACAAAGTAAGCCATCCTGGATTTGAAGTGAAACTTTGAAAGAAAAGAAGTAACATTTGAATTTCACTATTCCAAAAGTGGTATGTAAAGAAGCTAGCCCTTCACATTCTACTGTTTTTCACAAGAAAATCCAGCACCATATGGACGTAAGTTTTCCTAAAGTGACGCATGAGTAAATCATTCCTACATGTTCCAATGAGGTCCAACAAATGTACGACCTCTTGGACATAAGTTTTACTTCTAAACATGACTAGAGAAAAGAGAAAATAACTATTTCATAGCTCAAGGAGCATATCTAAAACATTAAACAAATACTTGATAATACAGAGGCAAAGAAACAGGCCAAAGATTATACATAGAGTATGGAAAATGGCCAGAATGTAGCTCAATATGAATTTAAAGAAGCTCATGTTTGTAATGAACGTTAGATAAGAGAGGAGGGATGTCTATTTTTTCCATCATTAAAGGATCCCTTGTTGATAATTATCATGCTTCTTGATGAAAAGAAACATATGAAACAAAACCCATCAGATATAGAAGAGGTGTGGTGGCAACGTAAAATTGAATATTCAAAATCTATTTTTTCTAGTCAACATGACATAAATAGGGGAAAGTTTATAAATTGTGCACATTTAAAGAGGCCAATTGTTTGTATTAAATTCAAGCATACATAATAAATGAAACATGGTGAAGAAAAGTTGCAAACCTTACAACAAGCCCTAAAAATGCATAATTTTGAATGTGTGGAATATATTTTTCGTGATACACGTGAGAAGTACAATGAAAAATCATGGAATTTGAAAAATGTCACGAAGCCTATCTCAAGTTCCATTCATTTAGATGTCAAGTATATTGAAGAAGAAATGCAGGCCAAAGGAAATAGAAGGAAACAATGTTGAAAAGACTATGGAGGACCAAATAGCAGAATTAAAAATAAAAGAAGACTCTTTAGAAAATGGGTTAGTCGAGGATTTTGGAATGCATATGAGCTACATTATCTCACTGATTCAAGAAAGCACTAAAAAAAAGACAAACAATAGTGATATAGAGACAATTTATTCAGAAACAAGAGAAAGATGGAATTATACCCCGAGATAGAGCTAGGGGAAGAGAAACATTCCAATTGCAAGTAGGAGTCAAAGTTCCATGAGTAGTAGTTCACTAAACATAGTTACATTATTCTGGAGGATTTGGAGCCGAGAACGTTCCTACTACCTCATCAGTTGAGGAAGGCCCATATGAGAAAATCAAAATATATTCCTTAATGTTATTTTCATTTCACATTCAATCACTCTCCTCTTTTTTGTCTATTAGTCTCTTTACCTCCGCCCTTATATTCAATGACTCAGAAAACACTAGAGAAACGACACTTAACTATTTCAATGAGTTTAAAAAAAAAGGTACTTCTAAAGGGTCTCTTGCGGAGGAATCTATTATTTAAAAGGTCAGTAAAATACTTTCTTTTCAAAACCAAAATGTACTATCGCCGGGGAAGGAAATTATTACATTTAAAATTTGTTACCATTCTTCTCACTACAAAATTTGATTGTTGTTTTTTATTTGATGGGAAAATAAATGATCTTTAAAATGCACTATGGTCTTGAATTATGATCCTTAAACAAGTCACTAGATTCCCTCATTATGAGCTGATTTTTTCTTCTTACTTTTGGGTCTTGATGATATTTGTTATTATGACTAAGGAGAAAGTTCCAAAGCAATGGAATCATTGGTCGTCCAAATAGGAATTATGGAATTATGATTGTAGATAATTTACTAATATAAATTTATCTAAACGTAGATTAATTACACATCCCCAAGGATTAAAAAACACCCAAATGTCTATTATTCATAAAAATTGATGATTAAGATAACTCTATGCTCTATGTTCAAATGAAATGTGAAGGTGGATATACCATAATTAAGCTTCTTAGTAGTCTCGTATGAAGTACAACCTCTCATAATTCTAGCTGTAAAATAGAGTGAGAGTTCCATGAGTAGTATCAGAGGAATTCAACATTGGGAATGTGATAGAAGCAAATCATTTCATGGAAAGGTGAAGTCTTGATGTCTTGAGTATTTTGGCCAAAATGTCTCATCCATTATGAAAAAACGCATCTTACATGCAATTAATAACAAAGAAGTTGTTCCACAACAATTACCAAGATAGATATTTTGATTTGAGGTCCAGTGGTTCAGTGAGCATAATTCTCCACTCATTATTATGGAGTAGTTTTGACCGAGAAAGTTCCTACTACCTCTTCTTTCATTTATGCTTTTCTTTCCTATACTACAACCTTACGATGTTTCCTTTGCAACATGTGGTACAATTTCTAGTATCTACATTCAAGGAACTAAAAACCATATAAAATATTAAAGTTATTAATCACACATTTTCACTTATAATATTTTTCATGTAGAAGAGTGATTATTGTTTTATATGTATATTACTTAGGGAAATAGGTATTTATTGTTACAAGAAAAATAAAGCGAATTTTACTTATTGAAAAGATTACAACTTTATGAAACAAAAAACAATACCATCACATATAGAAGAAGAAAAAGTTATTTTGGTCTCATACACCAATTTCGTGTGGCTTGGCCATGACCTTAAAATTGGTAATAATAATAATAAAAAAATACCATCACACATATAAATTTTCATTTTGATATTCATTTTACTTTAAAATTAAAAATATATGTGTTTCCTCCTAACAGGTCACAAGTTCAAAACTAGTTCAAAACTAGAGGGGGTCAAAGTATGTACGCCTTCGTACATACACCACTTTGGTGGCCAAGCATGATAGGGTCTCATACACCACTTTTGTGTCTAACTTGGTCGTGACCTTAATATATATATATATATATATATATATATATATATATTCTTTAAAGCTTGAAATTTTCAAAACAAATTGGTGTATTACATAGTACTTGCTACTGAGCTTAGAAATTATGCTTTTGGAAAAAATTGCATAAAGAATTATAAAGTATATTGATCAATGTTAAATTATTAATGAAAATATAAGCGTTGTGGAAAACATAAATACGGTTGAAATGTGATTCAGAGTAAGTATATTTATTTACGTCTTATTCTCATCCATTTTTTATGGATGGCCGTTTTTTGGAAAACATAAATAAAGTTGAGATATGATTCAGAGTAAGTATATTTATTTACATCTTATTCTCATCCATTTTTTATGGTGGGAAGTAAATAATCCTAAATATGACATTTACTTAAATATAAACTATTTTCAAATATTCTAATTTTAGATGCTTTTGTTTGCAAGCTTAGGAATAAAAAATCACTACTTAAATATAAAAAATAATGTATAAATATTGCAACTATATCACAAATTATGACATAAAATATGTGAAATAGTTAACCAAAGGCCATTATATTGAACAAAAGTTACAATAATAGCTTTAAGCTATGATAAAATCAACAATTTGAAAATTAAATTTTTAATTAAAATTAAAAAATAAATATTTATATTTCAAAATTAAATATTAGAAATAATGTTAATAATATTACACAAGCAAATTGACCAAATAATTTATTTATTTAATTTTATAAAATATTTCAATAATTATATGCTACAAAGACTTTGATGAAAAAAGAAAAATTGAAAAATAACTTATAAAGAAAGTGGCAAAATCTTTCATTCAATTTTCGAACAAAGAGGCATGACATACACTGGCAGCTTAAACTACTGATAAAAAGAAGACAGATGCACCACATGGCTCCTTAACTTTTTCATGAAGGCTGTGGACAAAGGATTAATTTGACATTTTAAAAATGACTAAGGGCAAATTTGACATTTTGAAAAGGACTGTTCTGATACATGTATCAGACACTGAAATTTACTTTTATTTTTGTGTAGATAATTTAGAGGTATAAGGAATATAAACCAGTGATAGTTAGTTACTAGGATTCAACTGTTTTAAGTAAAATATTTATCTATACTTTTATTTTTGTGTAGATAATTTAGAGGTATAAGAAATATAAATAAATGATAGATTAGTTACTCAGATTCAATTGCTTTAGATAAATTATTTATCTATATTCATTTTCTTTTTTATGAATAATAGTTTTTTTTTTTTTTTTTAATTCATCAATAACCATTTCTATAAATAAAAAAATACAAGAAAAGCAATAAGCCTCTTCTTCCATATATATGAAAAAAGATAACTCTCATATATATATATATATATAAACATATGAGAAATAATAAATATATGTGAGGCGAAGAAATAACCTGCGCGCTGAATACCGAGAATCATTAAAACCCTAGCGTTTGAAATCATACAATATCTCAATCAGTGGGCGAGGAGGGCCTCCTCCCTCGAGCGCAATGTGACAGGAAATCCATCCTTGACAAGCAAAGTCAATGCCAGCTTCGGCTTCACACAAAGCTCAGGATCTACATCCACATCGTAGCGAGCAAGAACATGGGCAGCCAGGCACTTCATGGTGATTATGAAATTCATATCTATTATATCTGGTCCCAGGAGAGCATACCTGTATTTGTTACTTCCTTCTTTATCATCCTCAATCCATCTCTCTGGCTTGAACTCCCTCGCATCCTCCCCCCACACAGTCTCCATTCGGTTCGCACCGTAAATCAAACACAACACCACAGACCCTTTTTTCACAGAGGTGCCATCGGGCAAAACCTCATCTTCCACAGCTCGTACATAACTGATCGGAACTGGGGGATAAAGCCTTAGGGTTTCCAACAAAACAGCTTCTAAATATTTCATGTCCTTGAGCACATTCACATCAAAATTCCACTCATCTCGATAGATCGAATGGCTGTGACTGCATTGATCTGAGTCCACAACATCAGAGAGTTCCGTTAATATCTTATCTTCTACCTCTGGATGCTTTCTCAAAACCCAGAAGAACCAGCAAAGTGCTCCAAGATAAAGTCTGGAAGCAAAAATTGTGCCGAGGAATAAGCTCTGAATTGACTTATCAGAAGGAGAACGCCCCTCCTCTCCCTCGAGCTTGGTTAATCTCGCAAAAATATCAGTACCCACTTCGTTCTCTGCAGTGGTGGTGTTATTAGCGAGCTCACTCGTTCTAGACTTCACCATCTGGTTTATAGATTCATGGACTGTATTCTTGAGCTCTTTTGTCGCTGTAGAATTCATCATGTTCAGGCATTTCATCACTTTACAAACAGGAGCGGGAATGATTAGATTATAAACCCATGCTTCAGTGACTTCCTCAAATGCCTTGTCAAAGGAAGCTGCAGGTACTCCGCTGCTGTGTTTTCCAAATACCATGTAAGTTGAACTATCAAACGCAAACCTATGAAATATACTCTGAAGATCTATAACCGATTCCTTCCTGCAAGCCTCTTCGAGAACTGGAAGAAGCCTTTCTTGCACCAACTTTTGAGTGAAATTTATTCTGTAATCCTGCAAATCGCTACTCTTCAGTAGTATATCAATGGTTCGCCTTTGATGTTCATCGGCAAGTAACCCATCTCCACATATATCATAGACCCACTCAGTGGTAACCCTGGCAAAGTTGGCGCAGTTGTTCTCAAGAATGTACGCTAAATTTGGAGGACTAGATGTAATAACATCAAAATTTGTCTTGAAAAGACCAGACACGAAGTTCAGACTCCCATGTATTGCTGCTGCCCATTCGTAGAAATTGCGGAGATTCCACAGCAACGAAGGCGTCATGCCTACCAGAGGCCAATTCTGCGGAACATTTCTGTTCCTATTAAATGTGGATAAATATCTGCGGATCAGAAAACCCCCTAGGGTTAGCAGAAGAAATAGAGTAGCCAAGCTGCCAAAACTGATCTCCATTTCCTGAGGGCGAACTAATTGATCTAGCGCTCAAAGTAGAATTCTGACTGATATGCAAGAGGTACCCTGTTATCAATTTTATGAGATGATTTTGTCTGCAAAAATTTAAATGTGCATGTGCAAGGTCGTTGACAGAGTTCCCATTCCTTCAATGCTATCGCACGTCACAATAGTGAAGTACCCTTGAAAAAAAATAAAAAAATTGGAGGGTACTGATTTCCATGCATTAAATTTAATGCGCATTTACTGATGTGGGTATACATTATTATTTTTTTACCTATAATAACGACCCTTTTATTTGTGTACATCATCAAAATAGTTTGGAGGGTACTGATTTCCATCCATTAAATTTAATGCGCATTTACTGATATGGGTATACATTATTATGTTTTTACCTATGATAACGACCCTTCTAATTTTTGTACATCATCAATTTTATGTGTGAATTAAATATTTCCTCACTCCTTCAACGCACATGGATAAATATGAAACTTCAGTATTTATGCGTTGATAAATATGAAACCTTAATATTTTCCATAGGGGAGGGACCCCATTACTTGTGGGCTCTCTTTTCCATGCAGGGAAATAATACGACAAGCGTTGATTGGAGAGTGTCCTTTGTTTTGGTTGGTGGAAACATTTATTTTCAAATTTAATTAATTTTTGTTCCTAGTGCATTTTTGTCAGGCCTGGTGTGTAGGGGTGCGTTCCGTCGAAGGCTGGTATGTTAGGCTCCAGTGCCTGCCTGTTCACTGGTTCACCGTGTCTTCCATTGTAAGCCTGTCCGTTGGGTTATTTCGTTTGTTTGAATTATTCAACGATTCTTGGTTGTGTGACATTATGAGACTATTTATCTGATATTTTCGTTTGCAGGAGTTTTTCAACGGTTCTTGGTTGTGCGTTAGTTTGGTCATTCTGCTACGTGGGGGGTTCAACGGTGGCTATCTGGTTGTTTGTTCTCCTTAGTGGAGGTTTAACAAGCGGCTTGAATGTTGTTTGCGAAAGAGCCATTGGGAGTTTTGAGAGCCGACATGGAGGTTTTGAGGTCTATTCAAGTAAATATTCAATTTCTTTGTGTTTTTTTGCAATGTCACTGTATTTTTTGGTGGGTTTTTGCTAATTTCTCTGTAGATAATTTGTTTCATTATTGTTGGTGAGGTCTCGCAAGGTCTGGCGAGGTTGGCTTTTGCGGCTCTCCGGCTAGCTTTTGCGCCTCCCCAGTGGGAATAGCCACCTTTTTTTGTTTTCCAACACTTAAAGTTGTTGTTGGAATATTTGGCTCTCTCGTTGCGGTTGTGTTTTTCAAAGCTGAAATTTCTTGTTGGAGATATTTAGCTAGATACTTAGCTTTGGTTGCGGTAAAGGGTTTGAAAGGCTCATATGTTGTGTTGCCCTCATGTCCATGGTTAGAATGTAATTAATGAATCACTGTTTTCGATTTTAGTTTTTTTGCTCCTCTTTCAACCACTGTTGTTTTAAGAGTTTGAAAGGATGATAATGTCATTTTATGGGTTTGAATGTAATTAAGGGTTTGGAAGACTGATACTGTTGTTCTAAGGGTTTGAATGTAATTAAGGGTTTGAAAGGTTGATACCATTGTTTAAGGGTTTCAAAGGGTTTGAATGTAATTAAAGGTTTGAAAGATTGATATTTTTATTCTAAGGGTTTGAATGTAATTAAGGAATCATTGTAATTAATTGACCTCTCCACATCTATGCATTTGGCTCCAGTGATTTTCTTCCCTAACTTCTCTGTCACCAATGGTGCATGTTATGGTTCACTTTCACTATGGTTGTAGTCGTTGTTAGTGGTTTTATTATTCATTCATATTGGTTGAGGTTTGACTTTGAAATTGGGAGTACTATGTTATGCTGCATTATATGGTTTGTTTTTATTGCGAGTATGGTGGTTGTTAGTGATTTCATATTTCAGTTATCTTGGTAGGGGCTCGACTTTGAAATTGGGGGTGAATATTTAGCTCTAGTTGCGGTAAAAGGTTTGAATAGTTGATATGTTGTCTTGCCCTCCTGTTCATGGCGAAAATGTAATTATTCAAATAATTGTTTTTTGTCTTTCAATTTTTTCACTCCTCTTTCAACAACTGTTGTTCTAAGGGTTTAAATGTAATTAATTTTTTTGCTCCTCTTTCAATAAATTCTGAGAGTTGTGTTGTAGAGATGATGATATTGTGATTTGTATGGTGAGGGTATATTTTATGAAGGGGTGTAGTGATGTGCAGAGATCATGAATAAGGAGTGTTGGTCCATATAGTGAAGCAAAGACAGTGTTAGGAGATCACTTGTAGCAGAGAATGGAGTGGACAATGTGATAAAGTATGGAATATTTTAATTAACTGAGTTTATTGTTGGGTTATGTTTTGGCATTTTGTATGCTCACATTTTTTTTTTTGCAAAGAAGTTATGGAAAAGTGTACATGTAGTAGAGAGCTATATACATACTCTGCATTTTATATCGAAGCTTTGTAATTTTGAGTGAGTTTTGTTGTTATGGGTATCTGTCATTCGTTTATGGTTGAGTCATTGTGTTAGAGATCCTTGATGCCATGATATTACATGGCTTTGTATTGTGGGTTGAATATTTTATTTCTGGGAGCCATTGTTGCCATGTTGCATATGGCTAAGCGAGAGAGTTTTCGTGAACATATTTGTTGTATGTGTGAGTGAGAGTTGTACTCACTGTTGGTTGTTGTATTGAGACTCGAGAGGGATGATTGATTCTGAGAGTTGTGTTGTAGAGATGATGATATTGTGATTTGTATGGTGAGGGTATATTTTATGAAGGGGTGTAGTGATGTGCAAAGATCATTGTTGTCATGTTGCATATGGTTGAGCGAGAGACTTGCCGTGAGCATATTTTTTGTATGTGTGAGTGAGAGTTGTCTTGATTGTTGGTTGTTGTAGTGAGACTCAAGAGGGATGATTGCTTCTTAGAGTTGTGTTGTAGAGATGATGATGTTGTGATTTTTATGGTGAGGTTATATTTTATGAAGGGGTGTAGTGATGTCCAGAGATCATTGCTGTCATGTTGCATATGGCTGAGCGAGAGAGTTGTCGTGAGCATATTTGTTGTATGTGTGAGTGAGAGTTGTCTTGACTATTGGTTGTTGTATTGAGACTCGAGAGGGATGATTGATTCTGAGAGTTGTGTTGTATGGATTATGATATTGTGATTTGTATGGTGAGAGTATATTTTATGAAGGGGTGTAGTGATGTGCAGAGATCATGAATAAGGAGCATTGGTCCACATAGTGAAGCAAAGGCCATGTTGGGAGATCACTAGTAGCAGAAAATGGAGTGGACAATGTGATAGAGTATGGTGTATTTTAATTAAATGAGTTTATTGTAGGGTTATATATTGGCATTTTGTATGATGACATTATTTTTTTTTTCATTTAAGTTATGGGAAAGTGTCACATGCAGTAGAGAGCTATATACATATTCTGCATTTTATATTGAAGCTTTTTAATTTTGAGTGAGTATTTTTGTTATGGGTATCTTCCATTCGTTTATGGTTGAGTCATTGTGTTAGAGATCCTTGATGTCGTGATCTTACATGGCTTTGTATGTAGTTGTCCATTGTGGGTTGATTCTTTTGTTGCTGAGAGCTATTTTTGTCATGTTGCATATGGCTGAGCAAGAGAGTTTACATGATCATATTTGTTGTATGTGTGAGTGAGAGTTGTCTTCACTGTTGGTTGTTGTATTGAGACTCAAGAGGGATGATTGATTCTGAGAGTTGTGTTGTAGAGATGATGATATTGTGATTTTTATGGTGAGGGTATATTTTATGAAGGGGTGTAGTGATGTGCAGAGATCATTGTCGTCATGTTGCATATGGCTGAGCAAAATAGTTGTCGTGAGCACCTTTTTTATATGTGTGAGTGAGAGTTTTCTTTATCGTTGGTTGTTGTATTGAAACTCAAGAGGGATGATTGATTCTGAGAGTTGTGTTGTAGATATGATGATATTGTGATTTGTATGGTGAGGATATATTTTATGAATGGGTGTAGTGATGTGTAGAGATCATTTTTGTCATGTTGCATATGGCTGAGCGAGAGAGTTGTCGTGAACATATTTTTTGTATGTGTGAGTGAGAGTTGTCTTGATTGTTGGTTGTTGTATTGAAACTCAAGAGGGATGATTGCTTCTTAGAGTTGTGTTGTAGAGATGATGATATTGTGATTTGTATGGGGAGTATATTTTATGAAGGGGTGTAGTGATGTAGTGAGGGTACATAGAGTATAAAAAAACTAACAACATTCTCATGTCACTGTGTGAGGATTCTGCATTATAATAGTCTATAGATGTGTCTTCACGCTGCTTTAAAACTATTCATTGTTTGTTCTGTGTTGTTAGCTGAGTTATGTAGTGTGTACTGATGTCATCCTATGTGTTCAGGAAAAACTAACAACATACAGTATCAAATAACTAAAAATAATAACAACATTATAATAAACTATACATGTTCCTTCTAAGATAGATGTTAATATTCATATGAATGAATTTTGTTGAAAGAGGTATGCTTTGCTGCATGTTGAGTGTGGATAGATACGTGAGATATGGTTTGTGAAGTATGATGAAAACATTTGAATTATACTTAGTGTAGTAGACAAGAAATCTTATATCTATTAAGATAAAAAAGTCCAAACATATAGAAAATCTTCATAAAATAACAAAAATAACAGTATACAATATCAAAAAACTAACAAAACTAACAACATTCTCATGTCATTTTGTCAGAATTATCCATTATAATAGATTATAGATGTTCCTTCTAATATCGATTTTGGTTACAATTCCACATACAGTATGAGATAAATCAACCTTCATGTGACAAGAAAAATAGGCAGTCCATCCATAATCCACATCATAATGTGGCTACAACCAAAAACATATAACACCCCTATTATTTAGGGCCTTGAGAATCTTCAGTGCCAAACCCTGAGTTGCCTGATTGAGCCAAGTAGGTTGTCCTTCCTAAGAAGGTTTGATTAGGATGTGGTTGATTGCTGCCATATAATTGAGACCAATCTGTCCCTTCCAACCATGGAGGAATTAAGTACCCACACCTCACACTTGCGCTAAGTGGAGGTGTGTGATGAGAATACATTGAATTCAGACTTCCTGTAGTAGGAATAAGACAAGTGGGTAAACCCCCATTTTGATAGTGAGACATTTGAATGTTTATGAGGTCTTGGAATAATGGTGTACTATCTACAATATTTTCCGAAGTGTTGGACATTTCCCTAGTTTCATCAACTGTGCTTGAATTTATGTCAACCATATCAATCATCCCTTGTTACTTTTTAAGCATTTGTTTATCCTTTATTACTTCATTTTCCTATCTTGCCATTTGTTTCTGTTTCTCCTTCTCTTACCTTTCTCTCTCTCTTTCAAGCCTTTCATCTACTCGACATTGTGCTACAACATTACTTGTTGTCTTCTTCTCCATGGCTAGATCCTTTTTTTTTCCTTTTTAATTCCTGAATATCAACTTTTTTCTTTGTTTTAGAATCAACTAAGAGTTTTATATAGTCTTATGAGGTGAGTAACTATGAACTTCAACCCAAACGAAGACTACTCGGTCTTTCTTGCTTACTTTTCATTGACACTCTTTCTACTGGTAGATTTAGGAACCATCGAAGTAACTTCTCCACCTCCCACACCTACATGTCATTTATTGGCACTTGCATTTCAGTGTTGGTAGAAATTGATTGAACTATATTGTTATCTTCATCTGATGTCTCATTATGTGCTTCATCTTCTTCCATTGATCTATTGTCCACAAAAAATTGTCCACAAAAAAGTGAACAATTTCATTGTTCAATTCGGCTGGTTGTAAAGACATGTTCATGCTTTGTTCATTGGTTCTTGAGACATTATAAGCGTTCAAATTAATCATGGTTTCTACCAGTCATGATGGTGGTTTTAATTGGCTTGGAAATTTCAATTGGTCACTTTCAATGCCATTAACAATATCAACAATTTCATTTTCAACTACATTTGCATTGTCAACTTCATGTTCAACAATGTCATGTGCTTGAGTTGGTAGAACAACCTCCATGTTGCTATCAATTTGATCATGATTATAATGTGTTTCACATACATCTCATCATCATCAACATATAGCTGTCATTGAGAGAGGGAAACTATATTACCAACTACAACCACATCATCGTATTCATCTACTTCTTCTTGCACTTCAAAATCTGTTTTGACCTGCCCTTCTTCCTGACCATCCACATGAAACACTTGGCTACAACTAGTATCATGCATAATAGCATCATAATTCAGTGGCCAGATTCCTGTCCTCCTAAAGCCAACCTTGATATTTGATGGTGTCAGAGCCCTTTTAAAAGCTTTACTTGCGAGCTCTACTAACTCGAACCTTTTCACCTCAACCCCTGAATTATTTTCCATCCATGCAACACACTCTAACCTGAAATAGTTATTGAAAGGGCCAAACACACTAACAACAAGGGGTATCAATATATGAGTGGTATGAGCGGGCAATGTTAAAAGGTCAATGCCCAAATTGTTTTCTTCCTTAATTGTTTGAAAAACCATGTGGTCTACATGGTCATCTAATATTAATAGGTGTCTGTTATTAGGTGAGACACCACCTGGCATAGATGCTACAAAGTGGAAAAGCCAATTTAAAAAATTTCTTTATTCATCCACGCATGGGGATGTGTGGCCATGCATGCACCGATTCACAGTTTTGTATATAGTTTTTCAGCTAGTTTTTACCTTTGAATAGATAAAATCCTGGGATTGAAGCACCAATTGCATTGGCACAACATAAAATGGTTATCCACTCCCTTCTTTTAGGAAAAATATTTGGCACATTTTGGCTCTCTCTCTTGGCAATTACCCGCATGCGACAATTCCTTTCCTCTTGTAAACTTGTTTCATGACAGTTACATATATAGTCTGCACCATAAAAATGTTTATCGTATGCACTAGAAAGATTGTCATATAATTTACATACAATTGCAGGGCGCAAATTTAATGCTCTGTCTCTGTCAAGACCCTTTGATGTACACAATACAAGGTTCGAATGCCTTTTTTTAAACCTAAACCACCATGATTTACCAGGAAACCCATCGTTGAATGGGTTTGGCATCCCTTGACGGATTTGATAACTTGTGGATTTGAGTTGTATCAACTCTAGCCCGTGTCCTAATTGGGCCATTTATTTACACCAATCAACCACCTCGACCTCCTCCTCTTCAGTCATAACTTTAAAAGGCCCTCTACGTTTAGTATGAGTGAGCACATTTATCCAATAATGTATTGATGAGGGAGGAATACCATGTTTCTTTACAGATGCTCAAACTGAATATCCATTAAACTCTATGCCGTCAATTGCAGCTAACATTTTTTTTCCAGCTTCTTATAGCGCTGATTTTTTTAGTTAACTTTCCCCTTGGACTGTATTTGATGGTAGCTCTGTGAGTGATAGTGTGACAACATCAGCTTCATCCACATGATCATCCTCAACAACATTGCTTGAATCATTGTTGACATTCACATCACTTGTCTTGTCCTCATCTGATGAAGTGCATCGAAGCTGGGCACCCTTGGTCACTCTCCTGCCACTTCTCCTTGTATGAGTTACATAACTAACTTTTTCCATAGATGCAACTACCTGCATAATTATTACATGCATTTAGTTAAGAATAATTGAACAATATGCTTTCATACAAGCCAAACATATCTATGCTTTATTACATGAATAATCAACATGTATGTTAGTAGCAGCTCAAGAGATTTTCATACATATGCATTTTTTACAGCATCCTTAAAAAAACAAATATATAGAAAGATTTAGTTTTATGTCTTCAAATATATCAGTAATTATTATTTTGATAACTTGTTTTTACACTTAAAATACAATGATTGTATTTGTACTTGGAAAACTACTACCAATGTGTTGAAATTGACCTAGAATTGGTTGTATGTCTTCAATTATATAGAATCTCTAGGAGGAATTTCAACTAAAAAAATGTGACACTTGGTTCCTTTTTTGGTTAAGATGTTGATCTGGTAGTTACTGATGTTTGAATTAATTTTTTTAGCCTTATGTTTGTCATTATTGTTATTCATAATCATCACAATATCCAAGCATGGAGTACTTTGTAGGCTTGCCTTGCTAAAGGAATTTACTGTTGATATGGTCTAGTTACTGTTGTTTGAATTCAATTAAATCCTTAAATCTTAAAAATTGTACAGTATCCATTTAAACTCTGACAAGGTTGGAGACACTCACAAACATCCTAGTTTTGGATTAGGAATACATGGTCATTTTTGAAGTTCTTTGGCTGCTAAGGGTAGTCTTAGCTCTGTTCTCGAACCTTGTTATAAAGTGCAGTGCCTAGAAAAAGAATTTTTTGTTGTAATATTGTTAATTTTGTTATACATTTTGTTAATTTTGTTGTTGTATATGTTCAAACTTACATAGAATTGAGTTGGTCCCTCATATCCTTTCCTAGATGATTTAGTCCCTCATAGAGTTATACATGCTCTATGAATAGATGGTAGCCAAAAATAATTAGTAATGATAATTTTCCAACCATTTTCACTCCCATTAGACTTGATATCTCATCATTGAGTTGTAAAAAAAAGGCAGGATTATCAGCTCAAGAGACTTTAAAGTCTGACAATGTTGGAGACACTCATAGACATCCTAAGTTTGGATTGGGAAAACATGGTAATTTTGCAAGTTGTTTGGCTTTTGAGGGTATCCTTAGCTCTGTTCTCTGACTTAGTTATAAAGTGCACTGCCTAGAAGCTCTATAAAAGGGATAGAGTTCTCCATTTGAATTATTAGTGTGTTTGACTCGATTGAGCTTGTTATTGTACATGAGTATTTTGTTTTTTGTTTCTTCTTTGTTGTACCATGCTATGTTCTTCTCTTAATTTACTACATGTTATTTTGTTCCACTAATAATCTAACAAACCAATTGAACTATTACTTTCTTGTAGGAAATCAACCTCCCCTATTAATCACAATGTATTTGTCCACCCATGCGTTGAATACACTACAACAGGAATGGTGACTCCACTTCTTTATTTATTTTAAGCTAGTGGTTGTTTATTTTAGGTCCTCTCTCCTGCCCAGACTTGCTGCAAGATCACTCCTGCTTCCCCTCAACACTTTTCAGTCACCCTCAAGGAGAAATTTGGCTCAGATATAGAAGAGTTTTTAGACACTATAAATCCACGCGTGTTCAGCCCAGACAGACACGCGAACCTCGTGCCTATGTGAAAATAAGTCGCGTGGTAGGAAATGAGCACATTTTTCACTGTTTTTTCTCATTTTTAGCAGTTGTACGGTTATTGGAAACCCATAATAAATTTTCCATCACCGTGTTCTGGTGTTTCATGACTAGTTATGAAACTTTTTGCTGCAGTTTAGCTTAAGAATTTTTTTTTTTAGTTTTAGTTTTTTAGCATCGCAAATCACACACAGTTTAAGTAGGGGTGAGTAAGTGGCCTTCAATCCACAAATTCTATCTGAACAAACTATTTGCTGGTAAACTATACCAAACACATAGGATAATCAACAGAAAAGTAAGTGGCCCATACATCCACACATCTTTAACTAGTTTTTGTTTTTTCAATTTTTTTGCATTAGTTTAGTTCAATTTTTTGCATTAGAATTCGGGAACATGACCAAAATATCGAAAAGAAGGCAAGTAATATCTGCCACCTTTGCACCTCTCAGTGAGCCTGGGTACGCATATGAAAGCTTTCTTAAGATAAATTTCCATCTCCCTATAGTGCAAAACTTAGTCTAACTAGGAAAAGTGTAAGCGGCCCATCATCCGCACATTGTTTATTTCTTGCAAGGATCAATAACACATAGTGTAATTAGATAAGGATTGTATAGGACCATCGCATATCCATATCTTATAACACTTGTGATTGTACACTCCAAAGCACACACGAAGCATCAGTAAGCATCAGACCAAAAGGGACCCAGTGTGTTGGGACCTTTGTCCTTTTCTTACAGTTGCTTCACCAAGGCACACCTTAAGAAAATTAAGACTCTCTAAAACTAACCACTAATTGAACTCACTAAATTCTCCCCACATGGGACACAAAAGAAATTATAATTCAAGTTAGGAACATCGGGGGTAGGCATCCAATAAGCTGCTATGGTCATTCTACATTTTGAAACATAAATGTTGACTTTTGAGAGAGCGTCAAATCCATTTATCTGCCCACGAAACAGAATACCCAAGCACTACAGAGACCTGTTCCATAGGGGGTTAAGGTTAGGCCTAGTGCGTGCGGTACTCTTTGGGGCTATCTGACCCATATAGTACTCGGTATTAGTAGCTGAATACCAAGAAGTTCACGACTCGAACGCTCACGTGAGATGATGATACTTTAGTGGCAAAATCTAGGGCATCCTTCCCTATAGGTGATGGTGCAGACAACATTAGATCCTCATAACTTTACCTTGGTCGATTCTTCGGCTGTTGGAAGGCGTCACTGGTTCTTTCATGATGTTAGCCACAATACCCATTAGAAGATATCTTCGCAAGGCCCAGTTAAATTTGAGAATGTGAGGGCGAATAGGTCTTTTTAGGCTTTTGAGTATCATACACAAAACAACCAAAATCATATTTTTTTCTTGCTTGATCACATAACATTAATCTAAAGGAAAAATTTACCTTTTATTTTTCACTTTTTTTTTTTTAATGTATGTGATCATATTTTCTTTGGTCATAATCTCTCTCCTCTCAAAAAACTGAAATTATTTCCTAAATTAATTGAGTCGACACCATAACGGACCCAACGAACCTCGTCTATCTAGACGTTTTTTGGACCTCCCCCTATTAGAGGGAGGAGTGCCAGGTCTTTCACCATTTAGGCATCAAGGATGATACACCGACACCATTATTGGATAATCCTTTATAAGGGCATATTTAGTTGGAAACCCTCAAGGGTCACCCAACACCACACTCGTGAAAACCCCAACAAGGTCACCACACACAACTCCTCCCACAAACCCTAGAGGGCAAAAGGAAATAAAAGGGAAATGGAACTTTCCAATACGAGCGCCTAGGACATTGAGATATGGAGTCAACATCCAAGAATAAGAGGGGTTAGATATAATGGGGAAAACATAATTATGCCATAATTAGTTGAAAACATATTTTTCAGGTTATGCAGGGACAAGTGAGAGCCCTTGTACAAGATGCATGATTACAACCGTGAAATTATAACCAAGTAATAATATGCAACTGTATGAACAATTAAAGAAATATCCACAATATGAAATCCAAGATGAAATAGAAAAAGTATATGAAAATAGTTGTCTAGAATGAACAACCAACAATATATCATATCTTCACATTTAATTTCATCCAAAGGGAGTGATAAAACACCAAAGATAATCTTCTTCCTTAGTTAAAATAACCCTCAAACATGGAATGAACAATCCTAACTAGAAAATTAAATCATCGAGCTCCTTGAGTTATCTAATGTTACATAAGGTATTAGGGAGGGTTTCACCTCAACCCTGACATTTTCACATTGGAGCAAGACAAATCCTCCTCTGTGCTGGTGAGATAAGAAAGGCCCATGAAAGTGAAAATGGACCATGTATTTTCAAGAAATACTCGTTATCCTAGAACCTCAATAGAACCTTTATATAGGCAATCCTAGAGCTTCCTTCATGCCTAGATAATGTTATCTATAGGAATAAAAATATTGTAAAACTAACAACCATTCCCACAATAGGAGAATCACTAAAAATTAGAAATAAATTGATCGATTTTTGTGTTTTTAAAGTCAGTGCTCATGGACATGAGGCTCAACATTTTTAAAATAAATTAGCAGCTCAATAAAACCTTTACTAAGGAAATACTAGAGCTTCCTTCATGCATGGAGAGTGTTATTTGTAGGGATAACAATACTGAAAAACTTAGAACCATTCCCACAATAGGAGAATCACTAACCATTACTAAGGAAAGCCTAGATCTTCTACTGAGTTTCTAAATCCCTTTAGCAAGGGAATCCTACAAATTCCTTCATGTGTGGAGATTGTTATCTATAGGAATAACAATATTGGTAAACTAAGAACCACTCTCACAATACTAGAATCACTAACCATTAAAAAAAATTAATTTTTGAGCTCTATGTTGGTAAAGTGAGTGTTCATGGACATGATGCTGGATAATTTAAGTCATAAATTTTTTTATAAAAAAGAAATAGACCAAATCAACATCTTAACCATAAAAGTAGCCAGGTGTCAGTAGTTTTATTTTAAATTCCTCCAATGTCTACATCATTTTATTATAAAGCATGATTTTTTTTATCCAAAATAGTTATTGATATAATTTAAGACATACAACCAATTGTAGGTCAATTTCAACACAATGGCAGTAATTTTCCAAGTTCAAATACAATCATGGTCTTTTAAGTGGAAAAACAAGTTATCAAAATAAACAATTATTGATATAGTTGAATATATACAACACATTCCTTCTGTAGATTTTATTTTTCAAGGATACTGTCAAAAAAGCATATGTATGAAAATTTGTTAAGTTGCTACTATTTTTTATTGTGAATTGTCTCTATTATAATCCATGTTATTGCAAAATATTTATTGAAATTTTCTAGAAATTATGAATAAACTAACATGTTGTTAATTGTCTGTGGAAATAAAAAATACTAATAGCCTGTAGGAAAGAAAAAATTCAATTATTGCTAACTAAATGCATGCAATAAATCTGTAGATGGTTGCATCTTGACAAGAGTTAGTTATGTTTCTTGTATATGGAAAAGTGGCAGGCAAGTGACCAGGGGATCTAATTGTGATGCCCTTCATCAAATGAGGACAAAGGAAATGTTGTGAATGTAAAAATGATCGCAACAATGTTGTTGAGGATGACCATGTGACATAAGCTGATGTTGTCCCACCATCAACCATAAAGCCACCATCAACTACAGTCCAAGGGGAAAGTTCAACTAAGAAGATCAATGTTATAAGAGGTTGAACAAATGAAGACATGTTAGCTACAATTGATGGCATAGAGTTTAATGGATATTCATTTTGGGAATCTGTAAAAAATCATGGTATTCCTCCATCATAAATACATTATTTGATAAATGGGCCCACTCATACAAAACATTGAGGGGTTCTTACAATTATGACTGAAGAGGAGGAGGGCGAGGTGGTTGAGTGGTGTAAAGAGATGGCCCAATTGGGACACGGGCTAGATTTGATACAACTCAAATCCATAGTTACCCAAATCTGTCATGGGAGGCCAAATCCATTCAAAGATGGGTTTCCTATTAAATCATGGTGGTTTGGGTTTAAAAAAAGGCACCCATACCTTGTATTGCATACAATTAAGGGCCTTGATAGATACAAATATTTAAATCTATGCACTGCTATTGTTTCTAAGTTCTATGACACTCTTTCTAGTGCATACAATAAGTATTTTTATGTTGCTAACCATATATGGAACTGTGTTCAAACAAGTTTACAAGTAGGACGGAATTGTGGCATGCTGGTAATTTCTAAGAGAGGGAGCCAAAATGTTCCAAACATTTTTCCTAAGATCAAGGAGTGGATAAATATTCTATGTTGTGTCAATGTAATTTGTGCTTAAATCAAAATATTTTATCTATTGAAAGGTAAAAATAAACTGAAAAACTATATACAAAAATCTGAACCAAGTGCATGCATGACTGCACATCCCCATGCATGGATGACTAAGGAACTTTTTCAAATTGGCTTTGTCACTATGTTGCATCTATATGAGGTGGTATCATATCTGAGAACAAACACAAATTGATATTAGGTGGTCATGGAAGCCATATTCCTGTGCAAAAAATTGAAGAGACAAGGGTAAAGCATGGAGATGGGTTAAAATTTTCGGCGAAAGAGGGTGTGTTTGGATGGAAAAAAAAATGGTCGATCAAGCCATTTAAGTGCTCGATCGAGCTCCTTGGGCACTAAAAGGGTAGCTCGATTGAGGGTTAAAAAATAACTCTTGATCGAGTTATAACCCTTGATCGAGCTATAGTGCTTGATCAAGCAATATAGCTCGATCGAGCCTCAGAGCTTTAAGGCTCGATCGAGCCATTATTTTTGAAATTGTTTATAAATATCACTCTAAGGTCTATGCACGCCATTTTCACATACCACAGGTAAACTAGGAGTTCGACTAAGAGTGTGAAAATAGTTCAACCAAGAGTATTGGAGCTTGATTGAATAATTGGAGCATGGAGCATTCAAATCGATCTTGCCAACCACCCCACCAACATCCCAAAGTCTCAAACAAAAGAAGGTATTTTATCTTTTGTGTTTTTTATTTTTATTCTTGAAAAATTAAATAAATTAATTTAAAAATACAATCATGTACAAACACCATGAAAGCCAATTAATTAAAAAAAAATCCCATACAAAAATCAAGAAAGCAATAAAAACACCCTTAAAAAACATAGAAAATCACAAAACTAACCAAGAAGATCATAAGAAAACTTTCAAAAACACTTAGAAAACAAAAACCAACCTAGAAAACCATTAAAAAAAAGCCTTCAAAACAACCTAGAAAACACTTTGAAACCACCAAAGAAACTAGAATTTAGGTTTTAAATTTGCTTCTTACTTGTAATGTTTTGTTTATTAAATGCATATTTTCTGATTTTGAATGGTAAAAATAATTTTTTTCTAACTATTTTAGGTTTTAAAGTTTTTCTTTAGGAATTCTGTGAAGTAAATATTTAAACTTTTTGTTATTTAAAATGCATTTTGTTTCTATCAGATTTGATCAAAAATATACCCCAAAAAACTCAAAAACAGAAAACAACGAAACTATAACCAATAACTACGTAAAATTAGGAACTTGAAGTTGACATGATGAATATAGTTTCTCATAGTGAACATCTATTTATCAAATAAAAAATTATATTATATTATATTATTTTGAATTTAAATTAATTTAAATTTTTGATATTTTTAATAATAAATACAGTAGGATTCTAGTTTTAAAAATAAAATATTAATCTTTAAAGTTAAAAATCTAATATATATATATATATATATATATATATCACGTCACTATATATAACAAAACAATTAACTTAGCTACATATAATATTAAACTATATATAATTATAAAATTTAACATAAAATATATATATATAACTATATAACATAACATGTAACTATATTTAACTATTATTTAACTATAACATCACATAGCTAGCTATATATATATATATATATATATATATATAACATAACATGGTTCTATAACTATTTAATTCATAACATAACGTTATAACATAGAACTCTATCATTATTTAAGATGTATAACATAAAGTTATTTAACAACACACACACACATAACATAGCATGTAAAGAATTTCACGGTGACAACTGCTAGGGTTTCAAGCTCAGCACTGCTAGGGTTTGTCGTTCTCCCCTGGTTCTGAGCCGACTGCCTCTGTAACCCTCTGCACACTTTCTTCACTCCGCTCAGCATATGCGTGGGTTGGCAGGGGGCTTCCAGCCATGACGGGCCCCACGGGGGGGGGCGCACTGTCTTCCCCCTCAGGACCCAACCATTCTGCAACTGCAGGAACTTCCATGACAGAAACTCTGAATCAACAGATACCGGATGCACAGGACAAAAGGACACAGGAAACGCCAAAAGACACAAATGACAAGACTAAAGAAGCACAGGCGGGAACAACAAGTCAAAACGAAACCCCTACGGTGAAGTCGGCGACCTGTAAACCAATAGCTACGGAAAGACCGAAAATAGAGCTGCCAAGCCACAGAATAAATGGACGCATATAGTTTCTGAAAGATCACGTGCTCATTGGAAAATTTATTGGCATTTGGCCAACAGAAAAGGTGCTGCAAAGCTGGATAATGGAAAAATGGAAACCCAAAGGAGACATCACCCTTCAGCTTGGAGCCAAGGGCTTCTTCACGGTGATCTTCATATGCATTGAAGATCGCAACAGGGTTCTCGACGGAGGACCTTACTTCCTCAACTCCGCTGGACTATACCTGAGAGATTGGGTGGAGAGGTTCAATCCAGATAACGAAGACCTCAGCTGGGCGCCGGTCTGGATTCGAATGTATTCGCTACCGCTGGAGTACTAGGATGAGGAATCCCTGCAGGACATTGGTAGCGGACTAGGGGAGTTTGTGAAAATAGCGGAGGAAACAAAGCTGAGACGATATACATCGTACGCCCGCATCTGTGTCTACATGCGTCTGGATCAAGCTCTCCCTGACTCGCTAAGCATCTTTCACGATGACTATGAGTGGATACAACCCCTAGATTTCGAGCATGTACCCTTCCGTTGCCGCAGGTGCCACCTTCATGGACACCTTTTCAGAGACTGTCCGCTCAATGCCTCCACAAAGAATAAGGGCAGCCCAGCTACGTCTTCTCCAGATGGATTCACCAAGGTGACTAGTCGCAGAAGGTCCAATAAGAAGCCACCTCAGGGGAAAAAACCCACTTCAGCTGTCAACCCCGGACCTCCCTCAAGCAACAGCTTTGAAGTCCTAAATACCATCACGGACCAGACCCCTCTAGCAGACACCAGCAATACCCCTGAAGTCAATACCACCATGCCCAACCCTCTTCAGAACACCAAATCTATACCTCTGCCCAAAAATATATACAGTTTGGACAAGTGGAAGATCCCTTCACTTCAAATGAAGGGAAAACAATGGGTATGGAAGTGGACAGCCTTCAGGACCATCCAGAGGCAGGCAGCAGTCAAGTTCAGCTCATGGATGAAGAGCCAGAAAGCATAGATCTGGGAGGGCTTGACTTATTAGAGCTTGAGCGAGCGTGCAGAAGAAAAGAATTTGACAAGATTCAAGCACACCAGCTTGAAACACTAGAGGTAATTATAGCAAGAGCCTTCCAACAGAAAGAGCTAGGGATCCAACCAGGAAGCAAATGGGATGGCAACACAATCCAGAAAGACTCCAAGAAAAGAGGTCGGAAAACAGATCTGGAGAGAACAATCACAGTGGGAAAAATCCTGGTTGATTCCAGAAGATATGCTAAATTGACAAAGTACTATAAGCCCCTCCCAAACAGTGAATCATGAAGCTCACATCATGGAATACTAGAGGACTCAACTGTCCCGGGAAACACAGGATGATAAAGAACATGGTTAAGCAGGAGAAGCCTCAGATATTCTTCATGCAAGAAACAAAGTGCAATAGCAATGCGATTGGAAACATTCTTTCCAAAGCTTGGCCTGGATGTCAATCAGTGGCGGTTGATGCATTGGGAGCTTCAGGGGGACTAGCAATAGCTTGGAACCCTCAGACTATCTCCCTTTCAGACTTCCATGCCTCTCACCATCTTATTCAAGCCACTTTTCACATCCTCAGCACCAACATTCATGGCCATCTCACAAACGTCTACTTTCCACAGGACGCAATGAGTAAATATGCTCTTCTAAATACTATAGAAGGACTCAACCAGGATAGGATTCACCCCCTATGGATCATTGGAGGTGATTTTAATATGATAACTAAGCTGGAGGAAAAAAGGGGTGGAAGATCCAAACTGGAGCCAGAAAGCGGCTTGTTCAAAAACTTCATACAAAATCAACAGTTAATAGACTTGCAATTCTGCAATGGCTCGTTCACATGGAGTAATCAAAGAACAGGACGACATAACATTGCCTCCAAGCTGGACAGGTTTCTAATCTCTGACAACGTAGTTCACATAGGGGGTGATCTCTCTGCCTCTATCCTCCCCCTTCAGGGGTCTAACCATTGGCCAATATCTCTTCAATGGCAAAGGATGGGTCAAACTGCGCGTCGCCCCTTCAGATTTGAAGCCTTCTGGCTAAATCACCACGCATTCAACGACCTCATCAACTCAACATGGAAAGGCTATATACCACCAGAAGGGTCGCAGATGTTCAAATTCCAACAAAAAATCAAACACCTGAAAGGTCAAATCAAGATCTGGAACCAATCCACCTTCGGCAATATCTTTCAGGCACAAAAGCAGCTACACCAAGAGATGGCCGATCTCCAGCAACAAATCATCCTGGAAGGCTGCACAGATCAAGACCTGGAAAAAGAACAAAAGCTTCGATCGCAGATGGAGGAAAGAGATAAGCAGGAGGAAATCTTATGGAGGCAGAAATCACGCATCCGATGGCTGAAAGAGGGAGAGCGAAACACTAAATTTTTCCATAGATCAACCATTCAACGACGCATGAATAACAACATCACTTTCATCAAGAATACAGAAGGGGAGAAGGTGGAAGAACATGAGGAGATAGAGCAGGTCCTCCTCAATCACTTCCAATCCATGCATCAAGAACCCCTACAGGACAGATCACAGGCCATTGAAAAGATCACTCAGAACATTCCTAAGTTGATTACTGAAGAGCACAACCAACTCCTTCTCAGCCCTGTAACGCACATGGAGGTTGACAAAGCCGTGAAACAACTCAAAGAAGGAAAGGCTCCGGGGCCTGATGGCTTCACCACCACGTTCTTTCACAAATTTTGGGATTTGATTAAAGAAGAGGTCTAGATGGTAGTGGAAGAATCACGTACGATGCACTGGCTCCTCCCATCGTTGAATGCTACCTTTTTAGCTTTAATACCAAAAGAAGAGGCTTCTTGTACGCCGGGCAAATTCTGCCCTATTGCTTTATGCAATGTAATATACAAGATCATCTCCAAAGTCATTGCCAACAGACTCAAACCGCTCTTGCCTCTCCTCATCTCACAGGAGCAAGCTGGGTATGTGGAAGGAAGGCAGATCCTGGACGGCATTATCCTTACGCATGAAGTCATTACCTCCCTGAAAGCGACAAAACAAGCACGTATGATTCTTAAGATTGACCTCTCAAAAGCTTTCGATAGATTAAGTTGGACGTACATCCAGAAAGTGTTATTTGCTTTTGGCTTTTCTCCAACATGGATTCGGTGGGTTCATAATCTTATCTCATCCGCCTTTTTCTCCATTCTCATCAATGGTATCCCCTCTCGTCCTTTCTCTCCCTCTCGGGGTATCAGACAAGGGGACCCCCTCTCCCCCTTCCTCTTTGTCTTAATGGCAGAAGGCTTGGGGCGCCACCTCAAAAATTCCCTTCACTCCCACCAACTCCAGGGACTCTCTGTTCACCACTCCCCTGCCATTACACACCAACAATTTGTTGATGACAATATGGTTTTTGGATATCCATCTGTGCAAGAAGCCACCCGCCTTAACGCTCTTCTGCTTGACTTCTCGGAAGCTTCGGGAGCATGCATAAACAATGCCAAATCCCAGCTTTTTTTCTTCCACACTCCTCCCTACACCCAAAGAGCTATTGCCCGTATCCTTGGATTCTCCATTGCCTCTCTCCCTTCGAAATACCTTGGTGCGCCTCTCATAGACTCAGCCTTAAAGCATTCCTCTTAGCGTGATCTCCTTGACAAAATAGAAGCCCACCTCTCTTCTTGGACCTACAGGACTCTTAACACTGCTAGCAGGATTATTCTCATAAAATTTGTGTTACAAGCCATGCCTCTGTATCTATTCTCAATTTTGGCAGCACCCAAATGGGTTCTAAAACGAATTAAAACTCTGCAAAGGCACTTTCTATGGGGATCTAAAGGTTCACACAACAAATGGGATTTAGTCAAATGGTCTCTGGTGTGCAAGCCTAAGGAGCAAGGAGGATTAGGATTAAGAGATCCTTCCCACAGCAATGAGGTCATGGGAGCAAAAATCTGGTGGAATTGTCTCAAATCCCCCAACAAACCTTGGGCAACTATCTGGACAGCAAAATATGCCAACCATAGACCTCCGGAGGAACTAATCCGGCTCACTCCCATGGAGAAAGGTTCACTAATATGGATGGCTGCTAAACAACACTATCAACTGATCCAGCGACACAGCTTCTGGGAACTGAGGAATGGAAAAAGTGCTAGATTCTGGACAGATGCTTGGGATCAATTCCCAAAGCTTACCAACACTTAAAGCCCTCCTCCTGGACTGGATTGGGACAGACAGCAACTAGAAACGGTTCATCAACATTGGGAAGATAATGCAATACAGGGGTATCGACAATGGAAACTGGCAGATCGCATTATGGGGCACATCGAGGGAACAGAATTAGGTAGCTCTAAATACTGAGCTCAAAAGACGATGCACCAGAGTTTCACATTGTCAGGACATACTACGATGGGGCTATTTGCCCAAAGGCTCCTTCTCATCCCAAGAAGCATACAGGTTAATCACACAAGATCCAGGACCCAAAGATCCTCTATGGGAAAAAATTTGGAAACCTGGGACATGGCCAAAAGTTTCAGTATTCCTATGGATTTTCGGGCATCAAAAAATTCTCACATGGGATAATTTAATCAAAAGAAGCTTTCATGGCCCATCCATTTGCCCCAATTGTTGTGCCCAAGCGGAGACGCAGAAACATCTGTTGAATGATTGCTCTTTGGCAAGCCAACTGTGGGAAAAAGTCAGCTTTCGATGCCAACGCAATTGCCGACCCTCTGAAGATATCATCAAGACCATAAGAGAATGGCATCCGCACCCCTATGACAATGCACTACTCAACCAACTTTGGAGCCTTATCCCGGGACTACTATTATGGACCATTTGGAAGGAAAGAAATAAACGAATCTTCAGGGATCAGAGCACTCCTTTGGAAGTTATCTGGAGGACCTTCTGTCACAATTTAGAAGAGTCCCTCAATCTGCACTCTTGGGATGTTAGTGATTTCCCCACGACTGCTAAGGAAAAAGCCATCTGGGACAATTGGGGATTTCACCTACAACTTCCAGTGCCAAGGAGTAAATCACATCAAGATGATAACAGCAAGAGAATGTGGATTCCCCCTTCGGAGCACGCCTACAAACTCAATTTTGATGGTGCTTCTAAAGGAAATCCATGCAAAGCTGGGTTCGGAGGCATTATCAGAGATCACAAAGGCAATCCCTCAGTTATCTACTTGGGAAAGCTCGGTTGGGACACAAACAACTCGGTAGAACTAGAAGGTCTCTGGCAGGGTCTTATTCTTTCTCAACAATTAAATCTTCACCCTATGGAAATTGAAGGGGATTCACAAATCCTCATCAACATGGCCAAATAGCTTCTCAACGGAGCCCATGCGCAGAAAATTGCCCACAGTTGGAGACTGGAGGCTCATCTGAAAAGCATTGAGGATTGGCTCGTCAACAACAGGGCACTCACCTTCTTGCATACAAGAAGGGAAGGAAACAGAGTCGCAGATTTCCTTGCCAATGTTGGAGTCGATAGTGAACACAACCTTCTCACAGGCACACCTGAGACTCTTCAAAATGAGGAACAACGACAGGAATTCTATTTGCTGCTCCATCGTGATGCAGAAAACCCGGATGCGGGTGGTTAAAGCGATAAAGGGAATGCATCGTCGGACAGACGGCACTCCGGCGAGACGACGGCCATGAGGACCTGCAAGTGTCCTTCGGCACCTGAACAAAGGAATGAAGCATTTAAGGCATTTATCGCCCGGCGCGGTTCACAATTCAATCAACAGAGATCGAGATATCTCCACACATTGTAAACAGGACATGGTGATTACTCCATTAATTGAGAGGTTAATGCAGATGGTTGGCAGCAGATTTGGGGTTTTAGTTCACAGGATGGCGGACGCGCAACCCATAAGCAGCTTTCCCAGGCCTATTTCGGTGTATTTCTCGCCCATTGTTCGGCTCTCCTCCGAGCGCACAGTCACCGGCAAGCGTACCAGGCTTCATGGATGCATAGAGCTCGGCGACAATCTTCATATCTCAATTGCAGGGAATTGTATGCAAGAGTCAGGGAATTGGTTTGAGCAGTTGTCCAGAGCTTGAGTCCCGCTTCCGCTCTCACAATTGGCCAACGTCTCTCTCGGGTTACAGCACTCTTCCAGATCTCCAGCTTCGAATGAAAGAATGCCTCGTCTCAGGCACAGGATGAGATGCAGACGAGGCTCTTCCCGGAGGCTGATAAGGCGCTCCTCCCCGTCCTCCAGCACCTCTGCTGCGGACTCTCATGCCTCTGAAAGAACTTACCGAGCTGCACGAGGTCGTATCCTTCGTTCTGGGCAACGGTATCCCACTCCCCCGTACACTCCAACCCATTCTCAATCGAGGCACTTCTCCTTCCTAAGTGCGCTCAATTGCCCACGAATTACCGCCTCTGTTACCATTGTTTTCCGTGAGTCCCCTCAAGATGAGGCTCCCACTTCAGGAAGGCGGGCTGGAAATATTGGGGATATGACTGATATAAGGCAGAATGCTGATGATGTGCATGAGCAGGACATGGACATAACCCAGGAAGATGCTAGTCAAGGCAATGAAATGAATATTGATATTGAGCTGAAGCAGCATGAGCAACAAACTGATACTCAGGACCCTGAAACTGATAATGCGCAGCACCAACCTCATCCGGGTGAAGGACAGCGCACCCCAGCTGCTGAAAAATTCATTGACTCCACAGAGGACCTATATAATACTGATGGCGAACCAGATGAGTTTTGGTGCAGGGTCGTGGAAGAGGAACCAGATGAGTAGCGCCTCCACTGTTCCTGGTTTTTTGCTATGGCACTATCTACTTTTTGAAAAATGTTTATGTTTGTCTTTCTGGTTTTGGTCAAGTCTCATAGGCGTTTTTCTAGAAATAGATGCTTCCCCTGCGTGGGATTTTTGCTGGAACACCTTATGCACTGGTTTCCCTCTCAGAGGGCAGTGCTCATCTATGAATTTTTGCTTAACAGGCCTCTACCTCAGGCCTGGTCCTGGATAATTCCTGATGTAAATATTCTTGTTTTTTGCTGATTAATAGATTAAGCTTATTTAGAAAAAAAAAACATAGCATGTAACATAACTATAACTATTTCATAATTATATAACTATATAACTATTTAAATATAAATATATATATTTAACTAGATTATAAAGTTACAGCATATCACGTAGTTAGATATATTATAGTTCTAAATATATTGTTTATAACATCACATAAAATTTACTATAACGATTTAGCATAACATAACTTGTTATTTAACATTTAACATATAACACACACACACACACATATATAGCCATTATATATGTGTTTAACTTTATGGCCATGGCATGTGCATAGATGCTTCAAGTTGTACATAGGCAGAATGTGTACGATCATCTTGTTGACGACATCTGTTTGACCATTAGTTTGGGGATGGAAAGTTGTGGACTTAGTGAGCTTGGTGTCCAACATCGACCAAAGACTTAACCAATATGTACTAAAGAAATTTTTATCCAGATTTGAGATAATGGACTGTGGGATCCTAAAGTGTACCCATATTCACTCAAGGAAGAGTTTAGCAATGGATTATGTTGTGATATTCTTCTTTTAGGCCGCCATAATGGACATCTTCAAGAATCTGTCGATGACCACAAAATGCATTCATTGCCATGCTCGACAGAAGGAAGGTCCAACATGTAATCCATGGAGATGGATTCCCACAACCGACTAGGGGTAAGAAACAAAGTATATAGACCTTACTTCTTGATGGTCAGTTTGGAAATTGCACAGGCAGTGCAAGATCTTATGTACTTCACGATGTCATGTCAAAGGTTCAACCAATAGAAATACTTTTTCAGTACTACCACTATTTTCTCAACCCCAAAATGTCCAGCGACCCAATTTTAGTGTGCTTCCCAAATCATCTTGGCATGCTTGCTTTAAGGAACACAAAGGTGTCCCAGGTAGCATAACAGTGCATCTTGGAGGTGAAAATTTGGAACTTGCTTACCCTCCAAGAGTGTCTAGTATGTGTTGCTAAATTATTGATCACTTTTGTAGAGATGCGGCCAACCTAAAGTCTCGTGCCCAAAAGGGTCGAGCACAGTGGTTAACGCCACGATTGGCGGTTGACTAAGGTAGTCAACAACATTATTAGTGTTTCCCTTCTTGTATTTGATGTTCAAATGGAACTGTTGCAGGTATGTGACCCATTTCTGATGGAGATCGTTCTGCAAATTCCCTTATGTCTATATGAACTGCAGGGGTCGGTGATCTGTTTGGATGACTATTTCCTTCCCAAAACTGTAATGCTTCCATTGTTGGAAAGTCTACACAATGGAATACATCTCTTTGTCATAGGTGGGATGCTTTATGAATGTGTCTGAAAGTGTTTCATTGTGATATTCCATTGGATTCCCCTGCTAAGTAAGTACTACCCAAATAACATAGTCAGAGGCATTTGTCTCGGTCTCAAATGGTTGCTACAAGTATAGTAATGTGAGCACTGGTGCAGAGCAGAAGTGATGCTTCAACTTTTCGAACACGTTTTGTTGAGATTCAAACCAAAATAATTTTTCTTTCTCTCCTCCCTTGGTGACTTGACTCAAAGGCCAACTGATATGAGAGAACCCCAACACAAACCTGCAATAGAAATTGGCAAGACCCAGAAATATGCGGATCTCTGTTAGAGTGGTTGGGGCTAGCCAATCCTGAATGAATTAGATCTTGGCTTGGTCCACATGCACCCTTCTCTCATCACTAATGTACCCCAGATATTGAACTTGGGTCATGCCAAAATTTCAATTCTCCAAATTGGCACACAACTTGTGTTGTCGCAGTGTTTTGAGGACCTATCGAATGTGGTGGAGGTGCTCTTCCCAACTCTGGTTGAAGATCAAAATGTCATCCAAATACACAACCATGAATGAGTTAGTGAATGGTCGCAAGATGTCGTCTGTCAGCCTCATGAAGGTTGCATAAGAATTTGTCAACCCGTAAGGCATGACCATCCATTCAAAAGGCCCTCCTAGGCTTTGAAGGAATTATTCCACACATCGAAGGGTTCGATTGATACCTAGTGATACCCGCACTTCAAGTCATTCTTGATGAAATATTTGGCCCCCATTTAGTTGTTATAGACGTTCATCAATCCATCGGATCGTATATCTATTCCGGATAGTGATCTTGTTTAGTGATCGATAACCAATACAAAGTCCCTAGGTCCCATCCTTCTTCTGCACCAACACGATCAAGCTCCCATGGGGCGATGAACTTGACTGGATGCGACCTTTCTACAACACATCCTGAATCTTCCTCTTGATTTCTTCGTTCTCTAGAACAGAGTGTCGATATATTGGTCCATTGGGTTGCGACGCGCCTGGGGTCATATCAATGGAGTGGTTGACCTGACAGTGCAGAGACACCCCTACATGTGAGGTGAGGATGTACTCATACTCCTCAATGAAATTGTCCATCTGTTTTTGTCATGCGGAAGAGCCTTGTATGGAGGTCATCGCCACAATATTCTTCTTTCCCTGAGGGAGGATCATGAGGAAAACACATTTAATGGTTTGGGAAATGAGCTTACTACATTGCTCTGCAGTGATCAAAGAGATGGCGGTAGGTGATGCTACCTCCGGTATTTAGTACAACTTATTACCCAAAGTAAAAATAGCAATGCGAGGTCGAGACTCATATACACCATGTTGCTTCCACATGTATGGCTGACCTAATAATACATCACAAACTTCAAGAGGAGTAACATCACATAATACCTCATCCATGAAGGGCTTGATGTTGTAGGGAAGGTGACTTTGCTGGCTGACGTGGAGATCCTATCCGTGGTGAAGCCACCCGATGGTGTATGGTTGTGGGTGTGTTGTGATCAACATACCCATCTGCTTCACAACCTCTTCTGAAATGAGGTTCTTTTGTCTCCCGTTGTCGACAATGAACTACAACGGGGAACCCTTCACCCACATCTAGGATTGGAATAGGCACTCCCCCTTCTCTAGATCTTCGGGTTCTTCCTTCTAGACCTTTATGGTGGCATTGGTGGAACTGGGCCCCGTATCGATAATCTTCTTCCCTTTGTCATTCTCCTTATCAAGATCTAACTGTGAGCATTAGGGGAATTTTGAGGTCTAAAATGGGCCTCCTAAGAAAAATGTACAACCAAAATAAACTTTATAAGAACCAATAGGATTCAAAATGATGATGTCAGCCATGGGGGATGATTCAGCATTTTTTAAGTAAAAGGGTAAAAATATTTAAAAATAATAAAATAATAAAACTACTTTTTCAACTCGTATTTTCAACTTATCTCCCACAATTTTTACTCAAATTTCAATTTGGAGTACTCTTTGAATGAAAAATTTAATTCTTCATCCAAGGAGTATCCATTATGCATACTTTTGATGGACCATCCTACACGAAAAACGAGAAATACATGAAAACACATAATTGAAATCACGTTTTTCATGTATTTCTCATTTTTCGTGTAGCAAGGTCCATCAAAATTATGCAACGTGGGTACTACTTGAATGAAGAATTAAATTTTACATCCAACGAGTACTACCACTCGAAATTTGAGTAAAAACTTTGGGAGATAAGTTGAAAATACGAGTTGAAAATGTAGCTTTTTCTTTTTTCCATTTAAAACTTGATGATGGAATCAAATCTAATTTTATTATTTCCACTATTATTTTATAATTTCCTTAGGAGACCCATTTTAGACCTCAAAATTCCCTAATGTTAGAACATGCATCTGATTTGAAAGCCTTCAGCTCAGCCACCAGTGACTACTTGGCCCGAAACACACTTGTGTTGTGAGTAGAGCTCTTATGGAACTCACACCACTTTCTCGTGTCCTTAAGTTGGCTTCGTAGCGTTGTTCTTCGCTTGCGGCTTCAACGGGTTATCCTAGGCCATCCAAAATTGGCCTTGTCCTTTGTTCTGTGGTTTGGGAGCACCTTTCCCTTGCTTCTAATTCACAGTTCCAAAGTCTCACTTCTTTTGTTTGAATTTATGCTCAATCTTGGCATCATATCAGTATGTTGCACCAAGAGAAGAGATGTTGAGGAACTCCATTTCCTCCTAGATGTATATCTGCAGAAAATTGTAGTACTTAAGCACCAAATGTTTCTCTGAACCTTTGATACCTAACTTTTTTCGCAAGGTATGGAACAGATTCATCAGCTCATGCACATCTTCATCCCTTTCCACGACATAGTCCATTGTATGTACTTGTCCTAATAGCTCCCCACGGGTAGTATTGTTTCTTGATTTTGTCTCTGAAATAATTACAAGTGGGTGTGATCGAGAACAAGGAGGATTCCCCCTCATATTTTTGCTCACAATAGGTTTCCCAACAGTCCTTGACATGGAGGGCGACTTTGAGGAGTGAAAAATTAATATTTTTCCAATTGGAAAAGTTAGGAACAGAAAAATATCCTTCTAATAAATTCAACCATATATCTACAACATATGCATCTAATTGGAACTCAAATATGGGAATTTCAAATTTAACTTCTACCTTTAAAGGAGTGGTGCCTCCATAGTGGCTGCTAGATTAATATGCATCACTGATGGATAGCCGTTGAAGGATCTGGGAAAAGTTATTCATCACCGCGTTCCTGTTTTTATCGAGGGCCTCCTTGAGCAATATTTGGATAGGATCTCCTGCTCCCTTGTCTTTATTTTCCTCTGACATGGGAGGCCATCAGGGTTTTTTAGGTTGATCTTGCAAAGGTTCAACTAGATCGAGCGCTAACTCCTTATATCTCGATCTCGTTGGGGACATGCAAAGAATGATCAAGAAAGAGTAAACCGATTTGATACCACTGATCCAGATTTATGATGGAACTCAATAAAATACATAAATAAATATATATGCAGAGATGCAACATAAAATATACTTAATTTCATTAATGTCAATAACTGAAATAAGCTTACAGACTGAATGGAAATAAACTAGCTCGGGCGATGGTAGCTTATCTCTGAGAAGATATGTGGTGACTACATGCCTCTGAACTATGTTAAAATGAACAACATGGGAAAATCCTAAACAACCAAAACCCTAACCCCAGGAGATGGAACACCAAGAGTTTGTTGGCCTCATTGGGGTTAGTTGGGCATCCAACTTCCCAGGGTCATAATTTGGACATATTATCTTCGTTTGGTGCATACGATATATCATCGAAAATAAATCTCCAAGAACTACAATATTTTCCACAAAACTTATCCTCTAACTATATGCCTACTGTAGACCTTAAAAAACGTCGTTTAGTGGGTAAAAAATGCTCCAGAAGTTTAAGACTCGAAAAACTGATAAGAATAGTAAATGTTTCTATAAACAGGAAACTAATGAAATTGATAAGATATCTAGGCGGAATAGGTAGGTGGCCACAAATATCTACCTCAATCAATTATTGTTTTTGTCCACCACTATGACACTTTCTCTCATAAATGCAGGTGATGCATGATCATCCAAAAATTGCTTTCTTCGCGCTTGTACAATATTCTTCTAGAGTTCATCAAATTACATATTTTACACATCCATCATTAGATCATCATAAATGGGAACTACCTCCCCTTCCTCACTCGGGCCTGGATTTGTGGCTGGAGGTGGTGGATCCAAAACGGTTACATGTGTTACGTTGGGCATCAGATCCACATCTTCATCTTGCAACTCCAGTCCCAAATCCATGTCTGCAACTTTAAATTAACTGCTCAATCTCCTAAGAAAGCTCTCAATATTGCATCTGTTCACTCACTCTTTCTATTGTTGGTTGATCCTCTACCTGTTCTTCAACCTGTATGGGTGTCGGCTCTTCTGATGTGGAACATTGCCTTCCTTCTTCTTCCTGCTTCTACTTCTCCTCTTGTTCTCTTCTTCTTAACACTTACTCTTCCTCTGTGCTCTTAGTTTTGCTTCCTCCAAGATTTTCTTTTCTCTCTTTCTCTAATTTTCTCTTTGCTTCCTTTACCTCCTCTTTGATTCTATTGCCAAAGCTAAGTGATGGGATATGCTTGCATCTTCCAACTTTTCTCCTCCTATGCACTGTCATAAAATTTCCTCTTTCCCTTATCCTCTATCTAGTTGTTGTCTTTCTTTTTTGTCTCTTCTGAAACTTTTGTCATATGAGGGACAACTTGAGAAGTCCCAGATATGTTGATCGACGCATGGGGTATGTAGGAGTTATAGAATTCTTCCATGGTTCCTCCTCCGACCACTGGTATTCCCTGTTGACCCAATTGTAGTAGGATCGCACACATTGGTCCTTGAAAATTCCCCTCAGATCATATGGATTGATTTATTTCATACATAATTCAAACTTATGGTTTTAGATTCAGTATCTGCAACTTTGAAGTTCTTGATCTCGTATAATCTGATATGCAAATGAAGAGTGGGCCATGGTGCCTTCTTCATACTCTGCAATGTCGCTGACAACCCTATGGTGATATGGTAAGATACCTCTTACATGACAAGTTTTTCGGTGGCATGTCTTAGAAAAATATGTGGCGGCTTCTACCTGTCGAAAAATCTCATTAATGTGCCATTTAATAAGGTGAACCAATCTGAAATCTATGATATCACCTCCGTCACTCTTTGTGACATGTAAGGTGGGTCCTCCTGAAAGATAAGCCTATAAAATGGGATAATGAAGTGATCAGTAAATTTCTCCATAACTCCTCTATGGATACAATATGAAAGAAACTTGTAGTAGATATGCACGGAAGTTTCTCTCGGTGTCCACATCCATTTCATGTGATGAAACTGATTTTGTGCATAGATCACATCCATTATGTATGCAGACATATAGAATCTTTCTTTCTCGCCCTTGGGAGGATCTTGAGATTTTTTAACATCAGATCTTAGTTGATGAGACAAAAGGTCTAACCAGTTGAACGAATTCCCCTCATTCACCACCTGGTTCAATAAGATAGCCCACCCTTCATGAAAGGTCTCTGTACTCAATTGGCCATATATTCTACAAGCTAGGATGACCAAACATTGGTAGGCCTTCCTGAGCGACCTTGTCTTGTACATGTGGGTGGGTGTCTCTCTACACTTCGATGACTCCTTCATCCAAATCTTGATGATATCCTTTGTGATCTCATAGTTGTGGGTGGCATAAAACAATAATTCCATGATCTTCACTGGCCCAGGAAGATGATACATCTGTTGAAAATATGCTACCAGAAATGTAGCAATCTTTTGTCCAATGTTGTTGCTCAATGTCATAGTTTTCTCATCAATGTGTGAGACAAACTAGTTGATCAAATCTGAACACAGGAATGATGGATACCTGCATGCAACCCTGTATATTACATACTGCTTGATGCTGAGATAAACTTGTCGGTCCTTTAAGTCTGCCTGAAATACTTTTGTGAAATCATCTTTAGTCTGCTCCCATGTCAGTTTGGATACCTTTTCTATAAACAACTCAGTGTCCGCATATACTGGAAATTTAACTAGAACTTAATTAACTGCCTCCCCAGTACTAATTTCAATAGTTCCTTTTGAGGCAGCTCTCTTGGGTGTCATTGTAACAGTGACTATTGTAGAGGTGCTCAAGAATTGTTGTACTTGTGGGACAAAAAAGACACTCATGGCAAGAAAACGTCAGTTTTAAGAAAAAATACTTTCAAGGCATGTTCAAATAGCAAACCCAACATTTGATGGGAAGGATTACACAATTTTAACTAGGAATACGGTCTGACTTCCTGAGGTAACTATGATTGTGCAATCCCAACAGTCAGGGTCAAAGCTCGAGGACTGAGACTGGGCGTTCATCCTAGGCAGTGACCTGAGAAGGACTGTGCATTGCATAGTCTCAGTGGTCAAGGATGCATAATAAGCCCTAGAAATACACAATTCACATTTTGGCCAACCTGTACTACACACTGCACAGTTCCAAAGGCCAAACTCTCAGCTTGAGACTCCAAATTGCACATTGCCTAGCTGGGCAAAGTGAAATCCAGCCAAGGAAATGGAAGATATGGCCAAGGGAAGTGTAGAAAATGAGAAGTTATGAGAGATAGTGAAGGCTTGAGCTAATATTTGACTAGGTGTAAATTAAATAATAAAAATCAAGTGCAGAAACAAAGTAAACAGTAAGAAAACCAAATTGATGAGTAGAGACCCTACAACGACGACCATTGATGAAAAAATTGAAAAAAACGATGCGACACTTGTGAAAGGAAAATGATAACTTGAATCAACACTTCTATAAGCCAAATCAAGTTAAAACACCAGCATGCATGCAAATAAATGAGAAAAACAACACTCACACAAGCTGAACAACAAAAAGCGACAGAAAAAGTGGAAAAAAGTGATAAATGCATAACTCACCCAGAAATGTGACAACGATCGTATCGAAGGTTCCTTGATATCCTTTAGAATTATATACCTCTAAGATTGAGTGTGAAAATGACCTCTAGGGTGTCGATTTAATAGATTAGATAAAATTAGAGTTTATGATGCGCATGCCAAAAATCAAGGGAAAAGTGACACATGGTGACAATTTCAAAAATAACAAGTGTGCATCTTTTGGGTTACTAAAAATAGATCCCTAAATTTTAAGGTTTATTTTTGATTTTTTATATTTTTTGCCTTTTTTTGGAAAACTTTCCATGCACATCACCGGGAAAGGTTGCATAGTTTTTGGAACTGGGAAACTTTCTGGCTCAGTGCACTGCACAACTTCTAATCTCAGTGAGGGATTGCATAGTTTTAGGGCTCAGTGTTGGGCTACCTATCATGACTATGCAACTTCTAGGCTCAAGGTTGATTACTAGTCAAGACTGTGAAATTCTATTCATCAAGGTTGTTTTCCCTCATCGATTGCGCAATTTCTGGAGGAAAGCCTAGAACTGTTGCGCTAGACTTAGACATTAGGTTAGCTTGTGACATAGAAAAATAAACTAAGTTAAAAAAAAGGAAATACAATCATAGATAAATGGTAATCATCATTCAAAGAATCAATACCTGATAGCAATGCAAGATAAGCTCCTGTGAAGAGAATGTTAGGCTCCAAAATCTTAGAAAATGAAAAATTTTAGAGGGTGGTTGTAGCTGGTACAACACTTGGAAACACACTAGTAGAACTACAAGTCGCTAAATGAATCTTGTATCATGCAAAACCGGTCTCACTCTTCCAAAATTATTGTTCAATTTATTTATCATCATAACTTCCTCCCTTAGTCTGAGTTAAAGACATGGTCCCATCCATCATATTCATCATTGGAACACTAACCAAGCCAAGTCACACTGAGTTGTTTCGATTAGGGATGAGGAGTATATAAGTGCACAAGTAAAAATATTTTTTTAGTATTATTTTCATCTCTAGTTTTTCTCCGCTGCTAGCAGGCCTAGAAAGTAGCCCGACGAAGTCACTATAGGAACACAAACAGTGCTCTGTTTCCATCGAGCATAGACAATATCCCGATGAAGTTTCTTGCTTCACCTCTCTGCGCAAGAATCCTTTCTCTTATTTCATCCTTTATTTTATTTTTTTCATTTTATTTTATATTTGTGTTCAAAGAATTGTGCATAGGCACTTATTTATTTCATGGGGCGGAATATAAATCCTGACTTATTAGGAGAAGAAGAAGTTGTGCCTTTAGAGAAGTATGTTTATGTACAACTCTAACATACTTGTTAAGGTTTTCCTCCCCTCCTTACTCTACTCGACTAGGTTGACAAGGATTAATAAAAAATATAAAACAAGTTAGAGTAGGCAGTACTAGTTAAAATCCAAACATCATGATTTCACTTGTGATTTTCTCCAAGAAGGAACATATTTTCCATCAGAGTATCATCAACTTACAAGAATGCAATATTTACACAAAGAGAAGGAATAAATAGTAAACCACACGTTGATAGTAGAATAACTTCCTCTTGGATTTTACCATGCTTGATTCAGAAGCCAAACACAATTTCATGCGGAAACTAACCTATAGCTGAAAACAAAGAAAAGAAAAGAAGTGGAAAAAAAACAAATGAACTTAAACAAAATCAAAGAAAAAACAAATAAAATAAAAAACACTACTACTACTCCTAACATAAACCAAACATATGCCAACTCATGTGAAGTGATACTTCCAATGCAACCACAGTGTTAGGTCCCTATATTACTAGTATAGTCCCTTATTGTTGTTAGTGTAACCCCCTTATCCTTATTGTTGTACCCCTGTAACCCCAATATTGTTATTATTGTTCCCTTATATTATTATTGTTAGGTCAGCTAGGATGATATTGTGACCACATGGACTTCTATATATAGAAGGAGGTTTTTTCATTTGTATCATCCAATAATTGTTCATTTATGTAATGTATTGGAAGTTTACCCCTCGAAGTGGCTAATTTCTAAGGCGTTGATATCTCTTTTCTTCTATTTTTGGATCTGGTTTCCTAGCATTTGGTATTAGAGCTTTGGATTCTAGGGTTTCGCTGCTCCAAATAGGTCATCATGGAATTTTCACTATAATGTTTTTTATACTAAGGTTCAGAAGATGAAATTTTTGCAGGCGAAGCTGAAATCCTGAGGAACGTCGTGTAAAAATTTCAGATCTTGGTTTGCAATATTTTCAGAGATATGTGTTGAGATTCAAAAAGAAGATCCTAGTGAAAATTAAGCACCTACACTAGGATGGAGCCTCGAGCTATTTTTAGGTGTATGTCTATTCATAGATGTATGTGAAAATTATATTTATAGAATGCATGTCTACTATTATTATCCCTTAATATTAGTTGGACAATAAACTATATTCTATTCTCAATGAGCACTTGGAAATATTTAATTGAAGTGGAAAATCAGTTAGCTAAAGTAATTTAGAGTTAAGCGGTTGGTTGGTGGGACATGCAGGTTGACTTAGTTGTAACTGAGTGATTCGAAGTTGTAACAGAGTTGGAAGCGTAGTTATGAAAGTTGTAAAGTAGTTTAACTCACTTATGTGAGTTAAACTCAGATTTTCTAGTTGTAACTGAAGATACACTAGTGAGAGATCAAGTGAATTAATTATTAATTAATTCACAATCAGTGGTATCACATGCAATTGAAGATTTACTATTACTAAAATTCATGCATGTTAGATCCAGTGGAGATCAGTTGAGTTCTAGGTGAAAGGGATGTAAACTATCAGTTGTGACAATATCCGCTTGCACACATGCAACCACACACACATTAGATGTGCCCAAGAGGATTGCACAGTCGAGGCAGGAAAGATTGCATTTATTAAAGGATTTCTATCAGCAGGGATTGCGCAATGGAGGCAGACTGTCTGGAGACAGTAAATTGGCTAAGGAACTTGCCAATTATTTTATGACAATGTGAGACAATTAGCTCATGTACTAAGAGCTCTTGGATTGGAGATTTGTATCTAATTTTTTCATAACCCATGATATAATATACAATAGAAGATAGTGGGGTTTATAGCTATAAGCTTTCCCCGGGAAATTATCCGAGTGTTGTACGTGATTGACCTTTCTTCATAATATTATAATTGGCGATTGTGCTTTAAATTCCGCAAATATTTGTAGAAGAAATTCTGTATTTAATAGTAGCATATTGTTAGATCAGGAGAATCCAGGACATACATGTATTTTTTATAATTTCTATAATATGATATGTGGAAGTTAGGGTTTTTTCAAGCTCTCGAATTTCACCTAAACAGGTCATCGTCTAATTTTCGCTATAACTTTGTTTCTACCAAGGTCCAGAAGCTGAAACTTTTACCGAGTGAAGCCAAAATCCTGATGAATGTTGTGTAAAGATTTCAGATCTTGGTTCGCAATATTTTCAGAGATATGATCTGTGGAAGATAGGGTTTGTTCAGGTTCCCGAATTTCATCTCAAAGAGGTGAGCGTGGGAAAATAATCATAACTCTCTCTCTAAGCATCATATTGGAATTTTGTAAAAATTGGCCGCAAGTAAATGGACTGTAGTTTCATGTGTATCAATTGGAGAGCCAAAGGAGGATACAGTGACATGTGGCACACCGTACAATTTTTCTCTATTGAACCAATCCATAATTAGGTCATTGTGGTGGATTTGGGATAACTTTTCCTTGAAGAATCCAAATCAATTCATATGTGCGGCATTTGAAATAATATTCAAAGGGATACTATAGGACCAAATTTCAGATATTCAAGATCCTAAATCAGAGAGATAATTCAGTTTCAATATTGAGCTCCTCAAAATCAAGAAAAAGGTGTGTATTTTATTTTTCGAATTGCACAAGTCTTGTGTGAAAAATTAGTTTGAATTAATTCCAAGGGAATATTGTAGAATAGATACCAATATTGTGTTATAAAATGCCCCCTAAAAATAATTCAACACCCATTAAGCCTTTATAAGGCTCTACTATGACTCATCAAGACGAATAACTGCAAAATGACATGTCAAAATTACAAGAGCAAATGCACCAAATTTCTCTCTCGCAAAGAGCAACAAAAAATGAAATGGAAGTTTTGAAGAAAGGTAGGGAAGCTAAGATGGATGGCATGGAAGCTAACAGGGAAGCTAAGATGGATGACATGGAAGAAAAAATGAAATACAACATGGAAAACATGAAGAATGATCTAAAAGCAGACATGGAAGGTTTGACAAAGTTGATACATGAAATGTTTCCTAATGGAAAAAATATAGTAGAGGAAACTCATGATGTGAACAAAATAAATTTTAATCGTGATTTCACAAACTCTAATGTTGAATGAAAGAACCACCATATTCCAAAGATGGATATGAGGAATTTTGATGGCAAGTATTCTGTAGCATGGATACTATATATGGAGCAATATTTTGATCTCAATAATGTGCAAAACACACAAAAGGTACGCATTGCAACTTTACATTTAGAAAAAAATACATTTGTATGGTATTGATGGCTTTTCTCCCGTAAAAAAAGTGTCACTTGGTAAATTTTTACGGAGGAAATGATAGCACATTATGAGGATAAAAAGAGAAACACCTTCTTTAGCCAATTGATAAATCTCAAACAAAAGGGTTCAGCAGTGGAGCACATTGAGGACTTCCAAAAATTGAATATAAGGGTAACTGATATTCCAAAGGAACATAGGATTGATGTCTTCATAGGGAATTTAAAGGATAACATCCAACATGAAGTTCGTGTTTGGGAACCTGATTCATTGGAGAAGGCATTCCGATTGGCAAGAGAAATTAAATGTAAAATTATGGCGACAAGGAAGGCTACCGCTCACATCTATAAAGATGGAAGTGTTTCCACTCCTAGACTTCCACAAGATACAAGGTTGAAACCACAGAAATTGGAAGAAAAAAGAGAAAAAGGGCTTTGTTACATTTGTGATAGAAAATACACTAAAGGTCATAAGTGTGCTGAGAAGAAATTATTTTACATAGATTGTGAAGAGGAGGAAGAAAATTAACAAGAAACTTCAAAAGAATAGGATATACACTAGGAACCAACCCTAGAAAAAGAAGAAGTGAGTCCGACCATATCATGTAATGCATTGGCGGGAATTACCACTCCTCAAACTCTCAAGATAGAAGGGCATATCAAGAAGAAAAATGTAATAGTGTTGTTTGATTTGGGTAGTACCCATAATTTTATTCATTGTAAGGTAGCCAAGGAATTGTATTGTTTCCTATACCCAGCACCAGAATGTCAAGTGATGGTTGCAAATGGAGGAACAATAAATTGCTCTGGAAAATGTCATAATATCAAGCTAACCTTGGGGGAATATGTATTGAATAATCCAATTCTTTCTATTCCAATGGGAGGTGCTGATGTTGTACTAGGAATACAATGGTTACAATCTTTGGGGATGGTAGCTTTTAATTTTCAAGAACTTTTCTTGAATTTTTTTTTGGAAGGAAAGGAAGTCGAATTACGAAGTATAGTAGGGAAGTCGGTAAAGATAATAAGCTCTAATGTCATGACAAATCTTCTGAAGAAAGAAAAATGAGGCGTAATTGCACAATTATGCTCACTAGAAGTTCGAACATCAAAATCATCTATTTCTCTAGATCTCCAAAAAGTCTTGGACAATCATTCCAAGGTGTTTGAAACTCCCAAAGGACTCCCACCTATTCATGATCATGATCATGCTATTCATTTGATTCGAGAAAGTGTTCCTCCAAACATCAGGCCTTACGTATATCCTTATGTCCAAAAGAGAAAAATTGAACATATGATTGCAAAAATTTTGGAGGCTGGTATAATTCAACCTAGTCAAAGTTCTTTCTCTGCTTCAGTAGTATTGGTGCACACAAAGGATGGATCATGTCGCATGTGTCCGAATTATAGGGAGTTCAATAAGATCACTATTAAAGATAAATTTCCCATTCTTGTGATTGATGAATTATTGGATGAATTATATGGAGTAGTTTATTTTACCAAGTTGGACCTTTGTTCAGGATATCATCAAATTAGAATTAAGACGGAAGATATTTCGAAAAAAACATTTCAAACTCATGAGGGTTATTATGAATTTGTGTTCATGCCTTTTGGCCTTACCAGTGCACCTTCTACATTTCAAGGGTTGATGAATTCCATTTTCAAACCCTTACTTAGGAAATTTGTGCTAGTATTTTTTAATGATATACTAATCTATAGTAGGTCTTGGAAGGATCATGTTCAACATGTTGACAGGGTGTTCAAACTATTGGAGGAGAAACAATTATATGAAAAAACATCCAAATGTTTCTTTGGAGTACAACAGGTGGAGTATCTGGGTCATATTGTATTTCATGAGGGTGTTAAGGTAGACCCTAACAAAATTAAAGCCATTAAGGAATGGAAAGTCCCCACAACCATAAAGCAGTTGCGAGGATTTCTCTAGTTAACATGGTATTATCGCAAGTTTGTTAAGAATTATGTTAGAGTAGTAGCAACTCTAACAAAATTAATGAAGAAAGATTCATTTTCATGGAATCCTGAAGCAACTAAGCCCTTTGAACATCTTAAATAATAAATGTGCCTAGCACCAGTCTTAGCTACACCAGACTTCACAAAAACCTTTATTGTGGAATTTCATGCCTCAGGAAATGGAATTGGTGTTGTTTTAATGCAAGAAGGAAGACCCATTTCTTTTGAAATTCATCCAATCAAAGTAGAGTATTTACAGAAAACTACTTATGAGAAGGAAATGTTGGCAATACTACATGCACTAAAGAAATGGAGACCTTACCTAATGGGAAGACACTTCAAGGTAAAAAATGATCATGATATCTTAAACACTTTTTGGAACAAATACTATATTCAGAAGAGCAACAAAAATGGGTCACAAATATGTTGGGTTAGGACTTTGAAATCATTTACAAAAAAGGGAAGCTAAATGTTGTCGCAAATGCACTCTCAATAAAGGATGAAAAGGTGGAAGCATTGCTTTATGCCATATTATCCAACTAGATTGGATAACGAAAGCAAGGGATGAATGGAAGAAGGACGAAGAAGAGTGGACACTCATTCAAAATTTGCAACAAGATCCTAGTATATGTGATACATTTTGTTGGAAAAACGATTCCTTATGGTACAAAGATCGCTTACATATTTGTAAGAATTCCCAACTAAAACGAAATATTCTTTTATAATTGCACACTTCTCCTTTAGGAGGACACTCAGGATTTTTAAGAGCTTACCACAGGGTGAAGAAATATTTTTTTGGGATGGCCTTAAATCTGATATTCAAAATTTTGTGGTGGAATGTTTGGTTTTCCAGCAAAATAAATTTGAGACAATTAAGACCCCAGGTATTCTACAACCTTTATCCATTCCAAGTCAATGTTGAGAGGAGATTTCAATGGATTTTATCATAGGTTTACCTAAGTCCGAAGGAAATAGTGTCATCATGGCGGTAGTTGATAAAATTACCAAGTATGCACAATTTTGTGCATTATCTCATCCATTTAAAGAAAGCACAGTTGCTACTGAATTTATGGAAACAATTAAAAAGCTACATGGAATCCCAAAGATTATAGTAAGTGACAGAGATCCCATTTTTACTGGAAATTTTTGGAGGGAATTATTTTCGTGTTTGGGTACTCAAATAGCTCATAGCTCATCTTATCATCCTCAATCTGATGGTCAAACTGAGATATTAAATAAATGTTTGGAAGGATATCTTCGTTGTTTTGAATCTGATAAGAAAACACAATGGGTCAAGTGGTTACCTCACGCTGAATGGTGGTAGAACACTTCCTTCCATACTACAGCAAAAATGATCCCATTTATGGCACTTTATGGATATCATCCACCATCCATCACATCATCTTTAAGAGAAAATTCTAAGATTCAAGCATTGGAAGATCACATTGAGCATCAACAAGAAGTTCTCCAACTCTTAAAGGATAACCTAGATTTGGCACAAAATCGAATGAAACAACAGGCAGATCAACATCACAGTGAGAGAAGTTTTTATGTAGGATACTGGGTATTTTTATGGCTAAAACCATAAAAAAAATGTCCCTCAATAAATCTAAGAAGGATAATAAATTATCGCCAAAGTACTATGGTGTTTACAAGGTGTTGCTAAAGATTGGTACTATGTCATACAAATTGGAGCTTCCTACTTCTTCGCGAGTGCATCCAGTTTTCAATGTTTCATGCTTAAAGAAGGTTATAGGTGACAAAATTCCATTTCAAACAATATTTCTAGAATTTTATGAGGAAGGAAAAATCATATTGGAACCTGAAGCAGTCTCAGAAACAAGAACTCGACAGCTACGAAATCCATCAATTTCAGAGTATCTCATCAAGTGGAAGAACTTACTCACTGAAGATTCTACATGGGAGGATGCGAATTTTATATGGAAGCATCTGGAGCTACTCAAGCATTGAGGAAAACAATTTTTTGAAGGAGAGGGGCATGTTAGGTCCCTATATTACTAGTATATCCCCTTATTGTTGTTAGTATAACCCCCTTATTATTATTTTTGTACCCTTGTAACCCAAATATTTTTATTGTTGTGCCCTTGCATTATTATTGTTAGGTCGACTAGGATTATATTGTGACCCAATGGAATCCCATACATAGAAGGAAGTTTTGTCATTTGTATCATTCAAGAATTGTTAATTTATGTAATGTATTGGAGGTTTCCCCCTCGAAGTGGTTGATTTCTAAGGCGTCGATCTCTCTTTCTTCTATTTTTGGAGTTGGTTTCCTAACACAAAGGCGCATTAGTTGCCCTATGTAGGCAAGGGAATGCATGTCAACAAAGATATACATGCATATCAACAACCAAAAAAGATACGACAATGAAAAATAAAAGTTTTCAATTTTGAATGCATATACCGAAAAGTAAGGAAAAAAGTGCACGAAAAACAATATCCAGATGTAACATGGTGTTTAGACACATCGCAAGTCAAGTACTTGCAAACAAAAAATTTCGAACAACGAAGATGAGAAAACATAAAGAAAGAAGATTTTTTTTTGTTTTGCAACAATGATCACTACGCATGATTCCTTCAATAACTGAGCGATAGGATCATGTAACACGGATGGGGGATGCAAAAATTGTAAAACTTATTAATATTCAATAATGGAATGATGAGGATCCTCAAAAGATTCAACACTCTTCTGATCAGAGGTGGAACTGACCTCAAGGCTACGATAACCTGACATAACCATCAGCTCTGGCTGAATTTCCTTGACATCTTGAGGAAGTTCCAACTCATCGAAAGATAAATCATCAAAGATTGGTGGCTTGGAAAAATCAACAATGGGAAAATCAGGATCGTGACCAATTGAATCGATGAAAAGGTTACTATAGCCATGATCATAAATTTCAAGATCGCAAACATAGGTATCCTCATGATATGATGAATTGTATAGAGGGGAAGATGAGAAACGAGAAATTTCACCCTCTACGTTTTATAATGGTAAGATGAGAGAGTGGGAAGATGATGAATATAAGATTCATCCTCACCGCATCTATATGAAAAGGTGGAATTCCACAAATTATATGAACGATCAGAAGTATCAACATGATTAGAAACTAGATTCTCACAAGATTCAATCGGAATGACAGAATCGTGGAAAATGTCATGATGATGCAAAAGAGGTGCAGAAGAAAGGAAGTCATCCTTCATTGCATATTTTTTTTAATAATGGGCTCTGCCACATACTCATCGCAAATGATATCTCAAGTTCGCTTCTCAACACCAACTCCATCCAACACTTGATCCTCATGAAAATCAAGAGAAATATTTCAAACATGTGAACACAAAGACTCACAATTCATAGGATCAGTGAGACTAAAGGATTGAGGACGAGGAGATATCACTTCATTACAACCATCGAGCTAGTATTCCAAAATTTCACAGAAATTATGAGCATGTGGGGTAGGAGGAGATGGTGGTACATCAATGGATGAATTCTATGTCTTTCCCACCTCAACCTGCGGAGGTAGAGTTGTAAGATAAAAAGCGGATGAAGGGTTACTTGGAACAACAACCTTGTTTGTCACAATTTTAGAAGCTTTATGAGTGAGGTATGTTGGGTGTGATTTAAGAGATTCTAACTCATGTGGAGTAAGTGAAATATGAACAAGATATATAAATATCCAAAACAAGAAAACTCAATCAAATTGAACTTATGGAAATTCAAAATAGAAATGCATGAAACGATTAAAAAAATGATGTAGTGATTCGTTAGGTGATTTTCGCAATTCTAAACGTTTCTTGCACAGAAGTTTATAATCATACTTGTCAAAAGTGTGAAACATTTCTATGATAAGATGTTCGAAATATTGAATAGAGTGATCAGTGAATGTGTAACACCATTTCCGTACGTTCTCTTCAAACGTGAGAATGAACAACCAACAACTAACATCCTTAATGGGGATTTTGTGCTTTGTGTAAAATTGAAGAAAACGTTCAGTATGCTTAAGTATGCTTGGTTCACCCTCGCCATTGAATTTAAAATGTGACAAGTCATAAATGATATCCACTGAAACTTGAAATTTTAGTTTTTGGGGAAAACATGTCGGGAGTATGATTTTGGAAGAAGTCATAAAATGAGTGCGGAAATTTAAAACAAACTTCAAGGGATCAACATGTCATTTGGCCCTCCATCTAGCGCTGGAGATGTTGACGGTGTTGGACCTGCCAAAATTCAGGGGATCCCTCGATATGAAGTCCCAACTAGACCTCACACTTTTTGGAGTATGCGTCCCAATAGTGGGGTGTTAATGATATACCTTGGTTTGAATAATTCATAGAGTCGTGCACAGTGTCTTTGGTGTGAACAAGTGTGTGACCCTATGGATAGTCAAGTATGATGCATTAGTGGTTCCAACACATGAAGGGAAAAGGAAGTGCACACCTCGGAAGCCTGTATTAGTACATAGATTGAAAGGAACACATGAGCGGAAATACATAACACAAACTAACAAGAAGAATAGTCCACAAGTTAAAGTTGATGGATTAATACATAAGCACACATTCAAAAAGATACATACAAATTTAAATGAAATAGTTCATAAGAATGTGAGTAATTTAAAAAACATACATTTCAAATACAACAAGAGTAGTCCTACTATATTCAAAATATATACATGAAAGTGTGTCGGCTCTTAGTTTTATTAAAAATGATAGTTCCAATAATACATACAACATTTGACAAGCCACTAGCCCCAATAGTGGAACATGGAGTCTACAACACCTTCTCCTCCAAAGAAGTATACTCCCTTTATGCTACGGAGAATCCAAGGCTCGTACAAAACTCCCAAGCAATCTCTAAGCCTAAGCCTAGCTAAAATCTTGGCTCCAAAAATCCCCTTACAAGAGTTATGAGGATATATTTATAACAAAGGGGGGTGACTCTTGGCATGCCCCCTTTATGACCCTTGGACTCCCCTCACGACTCTTCAACTTATTACATATGACTCTTCACATTCCATAAAGGACACTTAGAATATCACTTTCACAATAATTACAAACGATATTATATTTTCCACTTGTACCCATATAAGAAAAAATAGGGTAGAGACAACTTGACAACCTAACAAGACAAAAAGATATGATGCTGGATTTGGGGTGAAATCAAGCTGGGAAACTTCAACTAGGTGTCTCTCATTCACGTACTCATACCAAGCTCGGTACTATGCGATTGTCTCCCTAAACTATGAGATAGTTTTAGGCTAGATGTGGAATCTTGCCTCCATAGCATCCAAGTAAAATGTCTTGGAACCAGTCCTAACTTGTTTCTCAATCAACAAAAACATTGTATTGATTTGAAGCAGGCCACCGATGTAGGTATGAAAGTTCTGTCTATTCGCCTCCAAGTCCTCCTGGGTGGCCATTTGTTCAAACTACTCCAAGTATTAATATATATCCTACCAGAATTTCCATTTGCATTTAGCCTTGGTGAGTGTACCAACTAATGGGATCTGGTGGGTTCTCACCATGAAATCCAAACTACTGTATATCCGTACATAATAGGCCTAAATTTTTTTGATGAATGAGGAAAGATACATGATGTTTTGGATCAACATCTGAACTTTTACTTTCTCTAGCTTCAGTTGCGGCTTAATCTTCTTCACCAATGTAAGCAGTGCAACCTTATGTTGCATCATCCACTCATGCACGATGGTGATGCCAGCTTTTACATTCTTAAGGATCTTGAAAAAATCTCGACTCTGCCATTGCAAGTCATGTAAGAAGAAAATTTCCTTATTTAGAGTCACAAACTCCTCTTAAAGGTCATGCATAGTGTCTCCACATGTTGACACTTCAGCAAGTATCGTTGCTTTTATTCTCCCCAGGTAGAACTATGCAAAAGGTGCATTTTTTGCTATTGCATGGAGTTTTTGATTATCTTGCTAGAGTGCCTATAGATTATACACCAACTGCTTATTCTAAACCACCAAAAATTGAGTGTTATATCTTATTTCACCTACGAAGTCCAAGTTGGCATCGACAATGGCATTTGGATTCTTGCTAGTGTCTTCCACTATCACACTTTCTCTCATAAATGTAGGTGATTCATGATCATCTATAAAGTTCTTTCTTTGCACTTGTACAATATTATTTTGTAGTTCCTTAAATGACATATTTTACACATTCATCATGGCATCATCATCAAGGGGAGCTACCTCCCCTTCCTCACTCGGGGCTGGCTCTACGGTTGGAGGTGGTGGAGCCTAAACAATGACCTATGGTGCACTGGGCATCAGGTACACATCTTAATCTTGTGGCTCTGTTCCCAACTCCATGTCTACATATTCAATTAATTGCTCAATCTCCTGAGCAAGCTCCCGATATTGCATTTGTTCGCTCGCTCTTTCTGTTGTTGGTTGATCTTGTACTTGATCTTCAACTTGTATGGGTTTTGTCTCTTCTGTTGTGGAACCTTTCTTTCCTTCTTCTTCCTAATTCTGATTCTCCTCTTGTTCTCTTATTCTTAACTCTCTCTCTTCTTTCTACACTCTTAGTTCTGCTTGCTCCAAGATTTGATTTTCTCTCTTTCTCCTCTTTTCTCTTTCCTTCCTCTACCTCCTCTTTGCTTCTATTGTAAAAGCTACTTGTTGAATGATGGGATTTGCTTGCATATTCTAGGTTTTCTCCTCCTCTACACTATCAACAACCTTCCTCTTTCCCTTGTCCTATATCCATTTGTTGTCTTCCCCTTTTGTCTCTTTCGAAAATGTTGTTGTTTGTGGGACAAATTGAGAAGTCCCAGATATGTTGACCATCTCATGGGAGCCAGAGGATTTATATCAATTATTCCATGGTTTCTCCTTCGGCCATCGGTATTCTCCACTGACCCAATTCTAGTAAACTTGCACAGATTGGTCCTTGAAAATTCCCCTCAGATCATACATATTAAAGTCTTTCATACCGAATTCAAACTTCACTATGGCTTTTGATTTGGTATCTGCAACTTTGAGGTTCTTGATCTCATATAATTTGATATGCAAAGGAAGAGTGGGACATGGTACCTTCTTTGTCCTGTGCAGTGTCACTGAGACCCCTGTGGCAATATGGTAAGATACTTCTTACATGAAAATTTTGTCGGTGGCATATCTTGGCAAAATATGTGGAGACTTCTTCCCACCAAACATTATGATCAATGTGCTATCCAGTAAGGCGAACCAATCTACAATTTATAATATCACCTCCATTTCTCTTCGTGACATGAAAGGCGGGTACTCCTAAAATATAAGCCTATAAAGGAGGATAATGAAGTGATTATTAAGTTTCCCCGTAAATCCTCTATGGCTACAATCCGAAAGGAACTTGCAATAGATATGCACTAGAGTTTCTCTCGGTGTCCACATCTAGTTTATGCCAGGAAATTGATTCTGCACATAGATCACATCCATTACGTATCCAGACATAGAATATTTATTGCTCGCCCTTGGGAGGATCCCAATATTTTTCTACATCAGATCTTAGTTGATGAGCTAAAAGGTTTGATCAATTGAACGACTTCCCCTCATTCACCACCTGGTTTAGGAAAGGTCTCCGTGCTCGGTTGACCATATATTATGAGGGCTAGGATGACCAAAAGCTGGTAGGACTTCCTTAGTGACCTTTTCTTGTACATTCGGGTGGGATTTTTTCTAAACATTGATGGCTCCTTCACCCAAATCTCGACGATATCCTTCGTTCTCTCATAGTTTTGGGTGGAATAAAACAACGATTCCATGACCTTCACTAGCTTAGGAAGATGAGACATCCACTGAAATTCCACCACCATAAATGTAGCAAGATTTTGTCCACTGGTGTTGCTCAATGTCATATTTTTCTCATTGGTGTGTGATACAACCTAGCTGATCACATCCACACATAGGAAAGTTGAATACCTGCATGCAATCCTGTATAGTCTTCACTGCTTGATTCTGAGATAAACCTGTCAGTCCTCTAAGTTTGTCTAAAATTTATTTGTGAAGTCATCTTTAATATGTTTCCATGTTAGTTTGGATCCCTTTTCTATAAACAAATGAGTGTCTGCATATGCTAGCAAGTTAACCAAAACTTGCTCAACTGCTTCCCTATTACTTCTTTCAATATTTTATTTTGAGGTAGTTATATTGGGTTTCATTCTAATAGTGATTGTTGGAGAGGTTCTCAAAAATTGTTGTACATGTGGGACAGAAAATACACTCATGGAAAGAAAACATCAGTTTTAATAAAAACTACTTTCAAGGCATGTTCAATTTGAAATTCGAGCATTTTACGGGAAGGATTGCAAAATTTTCACTGGGAAGAGAGTTTGACTTCCCGAGGGAACTATGCACCACACAGTCACAGTAGTCAGGGTCAAAGCTTGAGGACTTCTACTGCTCAATGCTCAGTTCAACCTAGGCAGTGAACTGAGAGAGACTGTGTAATGCGCAGTTCATCCTACGAAGTGAGCTGAGAGAGACTGTGCATTATGAAATCTCAGTGGCCAAGGATGCAGACTCAGCCCTAGAACTACACAATGTATATTTGGGCCGGCTTTTGTTGTGGACTGTGCAGTTCCAGAGGCCAAGCTCTCATATTGAGCCTTCAAATTGCAGAGTTCCTAGCTGGGCAAAGTGAAATCCGACCAAGGAAATGGCAGATCTTCCCAAGGGAAGTGTGGAATATGAGCATATCTGAGAGATGGTGATGGCTAGAGTGTAGATTTGACTAAGTGTAAATGAAACAAGAAAGATAAAGTGAACAATGAAGCAAACAAGAAGAAAATGAAATCGGTGAGGAGATTCACTGCAACAATGACCAATGGTGTAAAAATGAAGAAACTGATGCGACACTTGGGAAAGGAAAACGATAACTTGAAAAAACACTTCTAAAATCTAAATCAATTTAAAACTCCAGCATCGGTGCAAATAAATGAGAAAAACAACAGTCACACAAGCCAGATGGAAAAAAGCAATAGAATAAGCGGAAAAAATGGATAAATGAAAAACTCACCCGGAAAATCAATGATGATCATACCGAAGGTTCTTTGATCTCCTTGGGAATGTTAGATATCCAAGATCGAGTGTCAAAATTATATATAGGTGCATCAATTAAATAGATTTGAGAAAATTAGGGTTTGTGATGCACATGCCAAAAATCAAGGGAAAAGCGACACATGAAAATAGTTTCCAAAATAGAAAGTGTGCTTCCTTCAGGTTCTTGAAAATAGATCCCAAAATTTTAGGGATGCTTTCTGATTTTTTTTAGTTTTTCTACCTTTTTTGGGAAAACTATCCATGCACATCACCAAGAAATATTGTATAGTTTTGGGAACTGGGAAATTTTCCGGCTCAGTGCACTATGCATTTTCTGAGCTTAGTGATGGATTGCGCAGTTTCTGGGCTCAATGTTGGATTCCTATCATGATTGCACAATTTCCAAGCTCAAGTATGACTTCTAGTCATGACTTCATAATTCCATTCATCAAGATTATTTTCCCTCATGGATTACACAATTTCTGGAGGCAAGCCCAAAATTGTTGTGCAAGACTTAGACAAGGAGTTAGCTTGTGACTTAGTAAAATAAAATAAGTGAAAAGAAAGTGAACACAAGCATAGATAAAGGATAATCATCAATCAAAGCATGAATTCCTAATAACAGTGCAAGATAAGCTCCTATGAAGAGAAGGTTAGGCTCCAAAATCTAAGCAAAGGAAACATTTTGGAGGGTGGTTGTAACAACTACAACATAAAGAAAAGGAGAAATTAGAGCAATGTGATATTGATTTGCATGACCATAATGGTGGGAGAAATTTGTATGTGGAAAATGGATGTTCTAGGCCCATTCCAGGAGACAAAAGAATTTTTTTGACACGGAAACTAGTTCAAAGGTAATGTGACTTCTGGCAACAATGCTCCTATAAAAATAATTGCAAGAGTGGTTAGTCTATCAAATGGAAAAGGTAAAGAAAAAAAAAATTATATGTTTATGGGCTGAAGCATGACCTAATAATTGTATATTATATGTGTAATCAAGGCTATGATGTGATTTTTAAATCCCAAAATTTTTGAAATCAAGTCCACAGGGATAGGTGAAATAGTTGTTGAAGTTGTAAGAATAGACAATAATGTCTATGTGCTAAAAGAGAAGGAAGAAAGGTGTTTCTTATCAAAGATAGATGAGCGTTGGTTGTGGCACAAAAGGCTTGGACATATGAACTTTGATGAGATAGTCAAGCTAAGCAAGAAGAATGATGTCAATGATTTTCCCAGGCTTTCGAAAATAGAGAATAAAATCTATTATTCTCGCCAATTGGGAAAGAAAGATTGAGTTACATTCAAGGCAAAGGAGAAATCAACATCAAAACCATTGTAGCTAGTACACATGGATTTGTGTGGACCATCTAGAATGCATTCATCCATAGGTAAATTATATTTTATGCTAATAATTGATGATTTTAGCAGGATGATATGGGTTGCCTTCCTTAGAAATAAAGCTAAATCTTTTGATAAATTTAAAGAGTTCAAAGCTATGGATGAGAATAAAACTAACTTCAAAATAAAAAGCATAAGGTTTGAAAATGAAGGTGAGTTCACTTCAAAATAATTCAATTAATTCTATAAAAATAATGGCATAAAAACACAATTTACAATAGTAGAGAATCCCTAGCAAAATGGTGTAACAAAAAGAGAAAACATATCAATACAATAATCATCCAGAGAAATGATGACCGAAAGGAATGTTCAGCAAAGGTTTTTGGAAAATTTTATTCATACAATAGTAGTTATCCTCAAAAAATATCATTGTATACCGAATAGTAACAAAACTCACTCTGAGTTGTGGTATGGCAGTACTGTAACAATCAAACACTTCAGATTTTTTGGTAGCATATGCTACACCAAGAGGAATGATGAAAAACCTGGAAAGTTTGATGCAAGAACATATGAAGGCATTTTTCTGGGATATTCACATAAAAAAGGGGTACATATGCTATAATAAAATTACAAAGAGGATAATTGGTTGTATTGATGTAAAAGTGGATGAACACGATGAACAAGAATACAAATAATCTGCAAAAACAAGTGTTGATGAACTAGTTAGCATCAATGTATGATGAGTCACATGCAGAAGAAAATTATGAAGAACCCTCTAGTCCTCAAGCTAAATATCCCCAAAGGTATGTAAAAAAACCCCACCCAATTGAGCAGATGTTTGGTAAATTAAATTTTGGTGTACAGACAAGAAGAAATCCACTTGATTCCCTCACGCAGGCACATGTTTCCCTGTTGTCCATGGAGGAACCAAAAGATGTTGTTCAAGCAAATCAAGATCGATATTGTTTGAAAGCAATGAATGAAGAATTGGATCAAATAGAGAAAAATAAGACTTGGGAAATTATTCCAAGGCCTTCTAACAAGAATGTCATTAGCACAAAGTGGGTTTTCAGAAATAAATTAAATAACCGAGGAGAAGTGGTAAGAAACAAAGCTAGGTTGGTATGCAAAGGCTATGCTCAAATAGAAGGCTTGGATTTTAATGAAATTTTTTCTCTTGTTGCTAGATTAGAATAAAAAGAATTTTCTTAGCATTTTCTTACTATAATAAATTCAAAATATATCAAATGGATGCCAAATCTTATTTTCTCAATAGAGAGCTATAGGAAGAAGTCTACATAGAGCATCCATAAGGCTTTTAGTTGGCAGAGAAACCATATTAGGTTTGCAGAATTAAGAAGGATTTGTATGGTCTCAAGCAGTCCCCTAGAGCTTGGTATTCCAAGCTAGAAAGCTCCCTGCTTAAGTTTTAATTCAAAATAGGTGCAACTGACATCAATTTATATGTCAAAGAAAAATACAACAAACTCATTGTGGTGGTTGTATACGTTGATGATGCCATGTTTGATAGTGATTCAGATTTTCTAACCAATGAATGTCTAGTTGATATGAAGCTTGAGTTTTATATTTCAAGGCTTAGAGATATTTCCCAGTTTCTTAGATTGGAGATTTCGCAGACACCCAAAGAAATTTTTATCTCTCAAAGAAAGTATCTCAAAGAAGTGATGAAGAAATCTGGCATGGAAGAATGCTCTTTAGTGAGAACTCTAATGGTGACATGTTCCAAGCTTAGCAATATGGATGAATCTCCAGTAGTGGACCAGAATTTATATATATCCATCATTGGTAGCCTCTTGTAATTTATAGCTACAAGACTATACATTATGCAAGTTGTTTCTATAGTTGGAACATTTCAAGCAGCTCCGAGTCAAATCCATCTACTAGCAGCCAAGAGGATTCTTAGAGATCTTAGAGCAACAATATATTATGGACTATGGTACCCCATAGGTAAATATTTCTCATTAATTATTTATACTAATTTTGATTGGGAATGCGATGTATATGATCGAAAAAGTAAAAGTGGAGGTGCTTTCTTTCTTGGACAATGTCTAGTCTCATGATTGAGAAAGAAGAAAGCTTCCATTTCCTTATCTACAGTTGAAATAGAGTATATTGTAGCAACTTCTTGTTGCACTAATCTATTATGGATGACGCAGACCTTTCAGGATGTACAAGTGTTATAGGATCAACCTATACCCATCATCTATGACAACACAAGTGCAATCAGAATGTCCAAGGATCCATTTTTTTCACTCCAAGACAAAGCATATTCCAATCAAGTATCATTTCTTTAGGGAGAAGGTTATAAATCATGTTGTGAAGCTGGAGTATGTTCCTACAAAATAACAAGTCTCTAATATTTTTACCAGGCCACTCCCTAGAGAACAGTTTGAGTATTTGAGGCAAAGATTGGGCATTGCTCCTCTCACCTCCCTACACTAAATCTTTCTTCAAGAGGAATAAAGTAAGTTGTTGTATTTTAGCATATAAAGGTGAAGTTGGCAGGTCCACAGGATCAACATGACAGAGAATTATTTTTTCTAGGAGGAGCATGGCGACATGGGGAGGATGTTGGTGTCTTTTTCATTGATGTCAAAGGGGGAGTGATAATAGTGATAAAAAAAAAATAAGGCGAGAGATAATAATATTCAAATAAAGGAGTACAAGGAGAGGTGTTAGTGATCCACCCAAAGATTAAGGAGAGTCATGAGCAACAACAAAATAAGAAACAAATAATAAGTACATCCTAGGGGGAGAAGTGCTAAGAAGAGACAACCATATATCCTAAAGGATGTTTTGTTTGATCTTGGTGTTTCCATATATGCCAAAGGGGGAGAATTTTGGAAATATGTTGTCATTGATGACAACAGGATAGTCCCCGATGTCAACAAGCTTTGCATTAAGAAGATGGTTGGAAATATGTTGTCAATAGGTGAAAGAAAGTGGCATAGATGTCAAAGATATGTCTCAGAAGAGCATGTTTCAGGCACAAGAAGAAGGGTAAAGGTGACAATAATATCAGAGTGTTTGAATCCATTTTTCAAGAATAAGATGAGCTACAATGCCACATCATATGCACTCATTTATAATTTTCTCTGAAAGAGATTTCGAATGGTATATAGAAGTATGAAAATGGCTTCCTAGATCAAGAGATAGAGGTAGTCAAAGTTAAACCTACAAAATTCAAACATGAGCATAATCCTAAAACCTCGTAAAAAATATTAGAGTGGTGTAGTAGGGTCAGAATCCTGGGGGCCTGGACACTGGGGATCCCATAAAATTTTAAGAATTGGAACTATTGGAAAGTGTCGAGGTAGTAGGGAGCAGGAAATAGTAGCAGAGAAAACCTAGAAGGTTGAAAGCTCGTAAATTTATTAAAAAGATATGCGGGCTAGCAAGGAGTTGGGATATCAGTGGGACTAACAGGAAAAGGTATGCAGGATGACAACATGTGGAAACTTTGGGCTATCCTCAGAAACCTGGAACCCCATAAAATTTTAGGAATTGTGTTTCGTGAAAGCGACGTGTAAAGGAGTTATGTGCGTTGGAGCCTATGTTTGGTCATTTTGTGTTGAAATACGACCAAGGGCACAAAGCCATTTACTTAGCGAAATAGACCCCCGATAGGCCTTAAACAAAATTTGAGCCTAGAAGGCTTAGCCAACAGTCATGGGACCTAGTCCTATGGTGAAAATAAACAGGTGCCAAAGAAAAAGGGGCTAAAGGCCACATTTTTCAGTTTTAGCAGCAATTTCTTTTAGAAATTAAAAGGGATCATGAAGGCCTTTGGGCCTATAGTAAGGTGCTTATGCATGACATATGTGTCGACAATAATTTTGGCAGCATTGATTATTAAAAACGCCTTTTGGATTTGGGAGAATGAGTCATAAACTTTATTTTAGTGGCAATCTTGGCAGTTAAGCCAAAGTTAATTGCAACCAAAAATAGAAAAGCCTCACTAAAACATATTAAAAAAAAACCAAAATTCACTGAATCTACCTGAAAGAATCACAGAAAAGGCTAATATTTGCAGTGAACCTTATGATAACATGAAGAGCAGATTTAGAGGACCAACTTGAACAGGACAAAGGAAAAATTAAGAAAAATCATGCAATAGATCAAAGGGAAAGATAGTAGAGTCCAATACCAAAAAATAACCGTTCAAAATTATTTAAAAGCAAAATTTGAGTAGCAGAGTGTGTGTGAGAGTTGTTGGTGCTACATGATGCATGATGGTGGTATGCATCAAGCGTGAAACAAAGACCAATATTGGTATCCAAAATTTGTTTCATAGATGCATATAATGCATTGGTAATTGGGGTTGATGTTGCTAGTGTATAGAGCTTGTTATTTTTAACAGTAATCAGAGATTATTGAAGATGTTGGTGATTGAAGAAATTGTTTAAGTTTGAAGGAAGAATTGGAAGTCAATGTTTCTAGTGTGAAAATGGATGAAAGATGAAATACTAAGTGTCAAGCAAGTTTTAGCTTGTAGATTAGGGGTTGGTGCTACTTCTAATGGGTGTTGGAAAATATTTGGGGTTGTAGCTCCATTCAGTTGTAGTAGATAAATCAGGGAGTTGTATTTTCCTGCTAGTTGTAGCTAGAGAATTGTAACAAGTTGTAGCTTGCCTTGTGAAGCAATAAAGAGAAGTATTGAAGATTTTTTTTTTTTTTTTGGGTTCCATTATGAATTGTTGAGATTATTTCTTGTCATGATTATTTATTTATTGAAAATACTCTATGGTGTCCAAGTGATCTAACACAAGTAAAAGAAATTTGTTTTAATTGGTGAAATTTCTACAATACTGATTCCCCCCCCCCCTCGTCTCAGTATTTCCATGGTTTCCTGTTATTTTCTATAGAATTGGATGTGTCTAAACAAGAAATTTGGTGGAGAGGCTATAATGCATGAGATCTCCAAAAGCCAGAAATAGTTTCTGAAAATTCCACCTAGAATTGGCTTAATTAGATTATTAACCAATTTTTTAATATTTCCTAAGTATAAACTTAGGGAATATAGTTAATTAATCATAATTAATTATTTCAAGGTGTGAATCATCTAGAAAATCACATGGATATACTCCAATATGATCCTAACCATTGACTAAGTTTTAATCTTGGTCGTTGGTACTCCAACAGTGGATTATAAGAGGAAGTCGATGAGCACTTGGAGAAGACACATCAAAAACACCAGAAGTTCAATTTTCTTGGCAGGTCAATTTCTAGAGAGCAGCACTAGTTGTCAGAGAGTCATAGATCGAGGTAGTGAGTGAGGGAACGTACAATGAGGCTCGATGAATATTTCTAGATCTAGAAAGTGCATTCACAGAGAGGCAGAAGAGCCACAATGAGGCTGACACAGGGACTACGTGGTATCCTATAAAGGAAGTTTGATTTGAATATTTGGGAAGTCATTTGAGTGTTATGGTGGCAGAATACTTTTTCAAAGGTCGGGAGAAGTGTTTCTAGAGTTAGTGGCAGACAAAATAAGCAACTCGGATTGAGATCCAAATCATATGAATTATATCCTGCACAAATCCCATGTAGAGAGTGACACAGGGAAATTTGTAGAGGGTTCTAGAGGCTAGTATTCAATGTCAAATTCGCCCGTGGGGTGAGGAAAATTCCTTATTATATTTTTTCCAATATTTTTCTTTGTAGGATTTCCAAATTTGACATGCAAATTATTGTACTCAAAATTTATCATTGATGCTTAATAATAAAACCCTCAAATGTTGCAATGATTTCCAAACTTGGGTTTTTATGAGGACAATTGCCCAAAAATAACAGTGCCATTTTATGTGTGTGTGCTATCATTTTCTCATTTTCCCATTTTCCACTGTTAGTTTCTTCCACAATTTTATTTGTGAACGTTGCAACATGTTTATTTCAATGTTGTCATAGCAATAAATTGAATAATTAATTTATTAGTTAGAATAAATAATACTAGTTGCTACAATAGGATTTATGTTTTAAAATTTTTACATGGTATCAGAGCGTAACTAACCATCCATAAAGCTTAGAAGCGAAGGAGATAATTTTTTTGCTTAGAGGGAGTAGCAGGATAAAATTCCTATAGGTTAAGCAATTCATTGAAATACAAGCCAAGTTATTGGGGCAGCAGTTTGATTTTGAGTTGCAGAGAAGTTAAGGTTCTTGGCATACTCATTCCAACAGTTAAAGGGAGTAGTTGTAGCAAATATTTTCATTGAGAAGATTCCTTGGTTGGACGTTAATGGCTTTACAGCATCAGAACTAGCGTCGAGTGAAAGAGAAAATAACACAAAATAGAGGGAATATTTCTCTTAGGGAACTTTGAGTTTCAAAAGTTCGATTTTCCATTGCAGATTGGTAGTAGAAACTATTAGATATATGCATTCCAGAAGGGAGTGTGAGTAGCTAAGCAACAACTAAGAAGAGGGAAAGAAGGAGATTTTCGAGGTTTATCTTCTCCAGTCTTTATTTTTCAAATTTTACAGCTTCACAGGGATGACCGTATGATATTTCAAGAGGAGGTCGTGAAAGTTAGCTGAGTGCAGATTTGGGCAGCAGATCGAATTCCAATTGTCGAAGGCAGATGCCATAGGATGTGCGATTTTTCTAGTGTGATTTGCAAAGAAAGTAAGGGTCCCAGCTAGGGACTAGGATTGAAAGGAGATAATGGGGCACTAGATCTAGGGGCAGGAGTATAAGACTCTAGTTTGCCATATTAGGTAGGGTCCAATGCAATTGAAACAAGAAGATCATTCATATCAGTTCGAGATTTTTGCAATGGGACCATCACCTTTGCTACAGAAGCCCACAATATCATAGTAGCACGTTCAGTGTTATCATATGCACCTTGTCATTAGATAATTGAAAATATAGTTGCATTCAATACCTGGGAGACAGTTGCATATCTACATGCAGTGACACAGGAAGTGTGAATTCCCTAGTTGTAGTACGTACGTGAAGTTCCAGTTAGAAGATTCCTAACGCAGAAATACACATCCTAGCTTCCAATGTAGGAGGATAGTGCAAGTTTCCAAAATGAAGTAGAGAGATTTCCCATAGGGAGATTGAGACTCAGAATAAGTGTATCTTCAGTGGGAGAATCCCTATGGAATCTAGCACTTCAGGATATGGGGAGATCAGACTCATTATTGTAGTAGTTGTAGCAACAGTGTAGAAGCAGCAACAGAGAAGTAGAAACAACAATATGAGTAGATCATATTTCATTATGTTTGTAGATATACCTCCAAGAGTGAGGTGGAGTGATTTGGATTTGTATAATTAAAGAGCTACAGAATTGGGAAGGATCGATTGTGGAGTCCATCTCATCGATCACTGCCTGGCTATAGGGGCCCATAATATTTAGTAGCAGGATGAATTAGCGTCAAGATATGCATTCAGATTCTGGAGTGACTGTTGCAGACTAGTTTCAGTCATATGTTGGAGAGCACGGTGCAGAGTTAGAACTATTACAAAGTGGCACAATGCATAGTCAACAACAACCCAAATTCTTCAATGAAAATGTAGAGGCTAGTATCATTTAGAGACTTGGATGACAGATGCATCATATTGAACACATTTGATTCAGTATTTTGGATGTTTCTCAGTTTCATATGTTGCAGTTGCAGCAAAAATAGATGAGAAGGAGTTTTAGTGTAGTTGCACTGTTTTCAACAGTTCAATAGGGTTAACAACAACAAAAATATAGCATCAGAGTTGCACATCAATTAGTGGGAAGTGGTAGGCACTCACAGTGACCATACGTCAGCAGTGTGACAGGAGGTGGTACAGATACAAGGTGTTGGAGCATAATTTGTAGTATTAGAGAGAACATAGTCCTTGCTAAGAGGGAGTCACATTTTACGTAGCATCAAATGTGTTCTAGCCACAAAATTCGGTGGAGAGGCTAGAATACATGATATCTTAAAAACCTAGAAATCGTTCTCGAAATTCCACCTAGAAATGGATTATTTAGATTATTAACCATTTTTTAAATATTTCCTAAGTCTAAATTAGGGAAGAAGGTTAATTAATCATAATTAATTAAGTTAAGGTGTGAATCATCTAGAAGCTCACATAGATAGACTCCAAGATTATCTTAGCCATTGATTAAGTTTTAATCATGGTCATTTATACTCCAACAGTAGATTATAAGAGGAAGTCGATGGGCACTTGGAGAAGACACGCCATAAACACCAGAAGTTCGATTTCCTTGGTTGATCGATTTCCACAGAGCAGCAACAGTTGCCACAAAGCCAAAGATCGAAGTAGTGAGTGAGGGGTAGGGATAGTAGGCTAGAGGAATATTTTGAGGTTCGGGGAGTTCATTTGAAGAGAAACATAAGATCCATAGTGAGGCTGATGTAAGGACTACACAATAGTCTCTACAGGAAGTTCGATTTGTAGATTTGGGAAGTTGTTTCAATGTTATGATGGAATAATAATTTTGTAGAGGCTCGGAGAAGCGTTTCCAAATTTAGTGGTAGAAAAATAAGTAGCTCAGATTGAGATCTAGGTCGTATGAATTAGATCTGACACAGATCCCATGTAGAGGTGATGCTGGGAAATTTGTAGAGGGTTTCAGAGGCCAGTCTTCAGTGTCATATTTTCCTCCGGGGCGAGGAAAATTCCTCAATAGTTTATTTCTAGTATTTTTCTCTGTAGGATTTCCAGATCCGACATCAAGATTATTGTACTCATAATTTATTGTTGTTGCTTAATAATAAAACCCTCAGCTGTTAAACTGGTTTTCCCAAGTTGGGTTTTTTCGGGGAAAATTGTCCAAAAATAACAATGCATTTTATGTGTGTGTGCGCTAGTATTTTCTCAATTTCCAGCTCTATTTTCTTCCGTAGTTTTATTTGTGAAGGTTGCAGTGTGTTTATTTCGATGTTGTCATAGCAATAAACTAAATAATTAATTAATCAGTTAGAAGAAATAATATTTGTTGTTGCAATAGGATTTTAGTTTTGAAATTTTCACATTTCCAACACTTATAAATGAAAATTTTCCTCCAAAACTTTTTTGAGTTAGAGAGATGCAATAATTTCTCTTGATTTATACTTATATAGTATCTTTTCTTTACTTTAATGAGAGACTTGTACGCATTTATCTTATAAAGTTTTAAGGGTTTGTTAGGAGCATCCATAATCATTTTTCTAGAAATTTTATAACCATTATCATACCAAGGGTTGGTACTTCTATTATCATTTTTATATGACACATTGGTAGAGAACTTACTAATGGTGATGGAGATGGTTGTAGTAAAAATATGATAGAGGTTTTCAAAGTCATCGTTATAAAATAAGAGGTGTAAATATCTATTTAAATCCTTTATGAAAATATCCATTTTTCTCTTATAAAAAAATATATGACTTTGACTCTCATAATTTTCATGCATGCACTTATTTTACATGAAAAAATTTAGAATTAAAGTTCAAAATCTATAAAATAAAAATATATTCTTATTTATTTTAAATATTAAAAAATATATATTATTAACTTATTAATTATATTTTATAAAAATTAAATAAAAATAAAAATAATAAAAACAATAAAAAAATATTTCCCTCCCTGATCGGGGTGTCAGAGTATGTGCCAATGGAGGAGGGGTGGAACCTACCACCTACCACCACATTTAGGAAGGGGGATGGCATGGTTATATTGCCCCATGTAGCCACACATTTTAATCATCATACATTCCCTTTGTATTAAGATGGAATCCCATATTCTGTCTATGAGCTCTCAGGCCAACTGTATGGCTCTAGGTTCTTCTATTATATCTGTGACATTCTCCTGATGCAGGCAGGATATTCTCCCCATGGAATTACCTTTGTAGAAACCTTATTTTTCTATCGTGGTTATGTGTTCTTTTGAAATTATTCTAGCACACTCCCACTGCAAGTGGGATATCTCTTCCATAGTGATGGATTTTTTAGAATTCAATTACTCAAAGGTCTTAGTTCTTAGAAAACCAACCTTCAATACATGCACCTAGTGTTGATTTTGCAAGCGCGAAGTAGGGAAAGAGTGGCTGAGGTAATGACCTCTAGGATGTTGAATGTGGTGGCAAAAAGGGACAATTTTGGAATGAGAAGTTATTGGCAAGGATTCGAAAATCGTCTGCAACATTTCAATGTCTATGGGCAAGCAACTATGAAGTAATTTCTTCTATGTCCAATCTCTGAAACTTTTTAGTTTATTAATATCTACATGGTGGAATCTAGTTCATGGTCTACATGGCATCTTGGTAGTGTGTATGTCCACTGGTGTGCCTATAATTTTATGTTTTTTGGACCCTTATTGGAATTCATATTTTTTTGGTCACCCTGTGTCACAACTTTCCAATATGAGTTTTAAACCTTTGTGGTAGCATATTGTTAAAAATTTGCTAATATTGTCCTGACTCTTGTAAACTTATTTCACTAGTTTCCCCCTATTATGGGGGTCATCTGTAATTGGGTCTCTCTTATCACTGGGTACCATGCTCCTCTAGTGAATTCATTTTCACTAGGGGTATAGACGAAAAGGCCCTTAAGACTGTCCTCGGGTTCAATCCCAAGTTCAACACGTTGCAGCCATATTCCATTCGTCGACCTCTCTGAAAATTCAGGAATAAATTCACCATCTCTAAGCTTCAACTATAAACGACCACCAAGCATACTCTGATTCCAATATCCATGATTAAGTAGCCAATTGTGTTCCTAGCCTTGGTCATACTAGGGGATGACATATCCAATACTATAACTCCATTACCCTCTATTGGAAAATGACGACGCTTCTGGGCAATGTCCAGAAGGAAAAGCACAAGGGCCACAATGATATTATCTCTTATTTTAATGAAATTCATGCTGAAAAGTAAACAAGAAATGTGTGTCTAATTTATTTTTCCCTTAATTAAATTGGACAATAAAATGTAATATTATCTCATAATCACTTGTAATAGTTAACTGAGTGTGATAAACTTAGTTATCTTATGAATTTTGAGTTGAGGGTGGTAGGTGAGGCAGTAGAGTGATTCTATTAGTTATGGAGTTCGAATTTCAGCTAGTGCATTAGCTTAATGCATGATAAATCAGTTAACTCAATTAATTGAGTTAAATTCAGTTGAACTAGTTGTAATTGTTTGTTTCACTAGTGAGAGATCAAGTGAATTAAATCAGATTTAATTCACATGTAGTGATTTGCCATGAAATTGATGATTTACTATTAATAGATGCATGCATGTTAGTTCGAGTGGAGACTCGGTTGAGACAAAGGTTAAAGGGATGTTAACTATTATTTGTATCATTAGTAGGATTCCTGCATGCAACAAGACATCCATTGGATTTCCCATGAGCATTGCACAATTTTGTAAGAATGAAATTCCTAAAGAATAGGGATTTCATTCCACATGAATTGTGCAAGCAAGGTAGGTTGATTAGAGGCAGGAAATTGGCTAAGTGTTGGTCGATTTTGTCCAGGTCAGTGTGAGACAGTTGTGAGAGTTCATGAGACTCTTGTGAGAATAGTGCATTGTAATTTTTTCATGATTCCATGGTGAATATACAATAGACAATAGAAGGGTTTTGAGCAGCAATATTTCCATGGGAAAACATCTGTGTTGTGGTTTTATTTGCTTCTTTATTTACTTTTTGTGATTGGCGATCATGTTTGTTTTTCACAATTTATTTATATAAGGATTCAATATCTATATTTAGTACATTGCTTGATCAGATTTAATCCATTGATATACATATGTTTGTATAATTTCTAAATAGTATCAGAGCACAAGAAATCACTATACTAGAGAATAAATTGAGTTTGTGACTAAATAGAATTCGAATTTGCAAAAGTATTCTTCGTGCGACATGCGGATCAGGATCAGAACGGGTTTCAATGTCTTGAGATTGGAGTATACACTCGAGGATAGTTCTAATTATATTGCATGGAAATATAGGATGGAGGTAATTCTAGAGGACAATGGGTTGAAATAATTCATTGATAATGACATTCCCAAAGACGCTGCAGTAGATGCCCCAAATCTTGATGCTTGGAAAAAGAAGGTTGAAAAGGCGAGGAGGATCTTATTGGAGGGAGTACGAGACCACATTGTCTCAAGTCTCCATGGAAAAGTGACTCCATATGTAATTTGGAAGGCTTTGACAGATCTGTTTCAGTGCAACAGTGATCATAGAAAATTGGCACTGAAGGACAATATCGGGAAAATAAAAATGGAGAAAGGCCACACCATTTTGAAATATTTAACCAAGTGTGTACAATGTCAAGATGAGCTTGGGAGCATCAGAATTACTGTTGCAGATGATGACTTGGTGAGCCTAGCTCTTCTAGGACTTCCCAAGAGTTGGCATAGTTATGAGAACTCTGTCAATGGGAGGGAGAAGCTGCCAGATTGGGAATGACTTTGGTTGGATTTGGTGCAAGAAGAATTCAGGAAGAATACTAGGGATAGATCTTCATCTAAGACAGATGATGAAGAAAATTGCGCCTTGGATGGTAGGGCGAAGAAGGGGAAGGGAAAGAAATTTTATTCCAAATCTGAGTCCAGCAAAGAAGCAAGAAGTGCGACATGTCTAGAGTGAAGTGTTTTCACTATCATGAGCATAGAAATTATGCCACTAATTGTCCACAAAAGAAGAAGAAAAATAAGGCTTCATGATCTGCAGCTGGTGAGGATTTGGCCTCGCAATTTGTGTTGGAATTCTCTGTCATTGCATGCATGGTGTCAAGTGAAATGGGATCAATGTGGTACTTTGATAGTGGTGCATCTTTCCACATGACGAGAGACAAAGAACGTTTCTTTCTCTTAGAGGAGTAGGACCTCTAGATGCATATCGAAATGGGTGATGATGGACAGTACAATGTTACCATGATTGGTACAGTTACCCTTCTTATTAAAATATGTAATGCATGTACCAGGCTTGAAAAAGAATTTAGTTTCATTCACAATGTTGGAGGATATTGGTTATGATGTTGTTTTTAGTGAAGCTGGGAAAGCTTTCCTTTGACACAAAGCCACAGGAAAAGCCAAGAAGATTGGGATTCGTGTGAAGAATCTCTATAAACTTGATGCAGATGGCTGCGCAATGTTGATGGGTAAGACAGACAAAGTGATGAGCCAGGATGAGGGTGAGTTATGGCACAGGAGATTGGGCCGTCTACACCACAGAGCCTTGAAGGTCATGCAATAGATTTCTATGGGTCTTCCCAAGGGTACTCTTGCGCAGTTAGACACATGCAAGGGATGTACCATGGGGAAGTATGCAAAGGCTAATTTTCATGAGAAGGAGAATCGAGCTTTGGAAATTCTCGAGAGAGTTCGCTCAAACGTGTGTGGAACATTCTCTACAGCTTCGACAACAAAGCACATGTATTATGTGATATTTTTTATGATTTTTCTAGAAAGTGATGGATCTACTTCATGCAGAAGAAAGATCAGATGTTCTCAAAATTTTTTGAGTTCAAAGAATTGGTAGAGAAAGGCATATGGAAGCATGTGAAGGCTCATAGGAGCGATAATAGTGGTCAATACATATCCAATGAATTCATGAAATTCTGTAGCAAAGAAGGAATTTAGAGAGAGTTGATTGCGCCTCATAACCCACATGAGCAGGAGCAATGTTGCATGATCATGGCCTACCATTGCATCTATGAGTAGAGGCATGCAATACAATGGTATTTGTGCAGAACCGTAGTCCTCATCAGATATTTGGCATGAGTACACCAGAGGAGGATTTTTTCTGGTAAGAAACTTGATGTTGCATATTTTAAAATTTTTGTCTCATCCGTCTATGTGCATATGACCAAAGAATCTAGGAAGAGGCTCGAACCAATAACTTATATTGGAATATTTTTGGGGTACACTGATACTCCCCAAAACTATTGGGTGTATTTTCAAAATATTAGGATAACAGTTGTGAGACGGGATATAAAATTTGATGAGGAGAAATCCATGCAATTGTCCCTTGAGAGGGAGCTAGATTTGCATGCAGATGAGGAACTCTTGGTTCCAAATAATGAACCTAAATATGTGGAGCAACCACATGCGAAGGATCGTGGAGTGGCAGAAAACACTCATGCAGAGCCATCCACCAAAAATGGTAGAATGCACACCATGGGAGCTAATTGATTGAGACTTGATGCGACAGAGCATGTAGGAGCACCTACTTCACTGCGCAGACAGAGACAGTCTCCAGACATGTTTATTGGATACATGGCTCTTATGAGCAAGTGTCTTGTGACATAACCATCTTCCTTTGAGGAAGCAGTGCAACAAAAAATTGGGTTGACGCTATGGTTGAGGAGTATGACGCCATCGTCAAGAATAGTGCATGGGAAGTTGTCCCAATACCGGTCAGAAAATCAGTGTTTGGATCTAAACGGATCTATAAGGTGAAGCAGGTGATAGATGGGAGTGTGGAGAAGTACAAGGCTAGATTTGTAGCCTAGGGATTCTCACAAGTTGAGGGGATTGGATATGAGGATAATTTCACACCGATTGCGAGATACTCATCGATTAGATCTATCCTTGCACTCTCAGTGCATATGGGGTGGAAGATACATCAGATGGATGTGAAAAATATGTTTCTCAATGAATTTATTGAGGAAGAAGTGTACATAGATCATCCAAAAGGTTTCGATATCTTTGACAATGAATCGCATGTGTGCCGACTCAAGAGAGCACTATATGGGCTGAAGCAAGTGCCCCGTGCTTGGTACACTCAGATTGACAGCTATTTCACCAAGTTGGGCTTCACCAAAAGTGAATCGGATTTGAACCTGTACTAGATTGTAGTTGATGGTAAGCTCTTGATTATCGTACTTTATGTTGATGATATTATTTTGACAGGTGATGAAAAACTGATAACTTCTTGCAACGAGGATCTTACAAGGGAGTTCGAAATGAAGGACATGGGACTCCTTCACTATTTCCTTGGTTTGGAAATAAGGTAGTGGGATGGTGAGTTATTTTTTTCTCAAGGAAAGTATGCCAAATATATTCTGGGTAAGTTTCACATGGAGAGTTGTAAACCCATGGAGACTCCTCTTCCAGGAAATTGGAGGAAATAGGATGCTACTTCAGGAGAAGTAGTGAACGCTACTGTTTATAGGCATCCCGTGGGTTCAATGATGTACTTTGTGAACACCAGACCAAACATTTGCTACGTTGTTAACCAACTGAGTCAAGCTATGGTTAGCCTACCAAGCTCTTTTGGAAGGCAGGGAAGCATGTCTTGAGATATCTCAGGGGCACTAGAGAGTATGGATTATAGTATAGATGGACAAAGGGAGTGAATGTCCAAGGCTTCACGGATGCAGATTGGGCAAGAATTCCATCAACCAGAAATAGCACATCAGGAGGGATCCTCAGCATAGGTTCGACAACAGTTTCTTGGTATAGCAGGAAGCAGCGATCTGTGGCACTCAGTTCAGCCGAGGCGGAATACATGGAAGCAAGTCAAGTTGCATGTGAGGCCATCTGGATGAGAAAGAGCTTGGTTGGCTTGTTTGGTTATCAGATGGATCCAACGATGATACATTGTGATAGCAAAAGTTGCATTAAACTCTCTGTTAATCTGTTATTCCATGATAGGTCCAAGCACATAGACATACGGTACCACCATCTTATATATTGTGTTTAGAGGCGCATTATGTTACTTCAGTACATTCCCACGAAAGATCAGAATGCAGATATTCTGATGAAGGTGCTCGTGAGGAGAAAATTCGAATACCATACAGGCAGGATCAGGGTGGTAGATAATCCGTTTATTGTTGAGAGGGAGTGTTGAAAAGTCAACAAGAAATGTGTGTCTAATTTAATTTTCCCTTAATTAAATTGGACAATAAAATGCAATCTTATCTCATAATCACTTGTAATAGTTAACTGAGTGTGATAAACTCAGTTAGCTCATGAAATTCGAGTTGAGGGTGGTTGGTGAGGCATGCAGAGTGTTTCTATTAGTTATGGAGTTCGAATTGCAGTTAGTGCATTGGTTTAATGCATGAGAAATCAGTTAACTCAATTAATTGAATTAAAGTCAGTTGAACTAGTTGTAACTGTTTGTTGCACTAAGTGAGAGATCAAGTGAATTAAATCAGATTTAATTCACATGCATTGATCTACCATGCAACTATTGATTTACTATTAATAGTTGCATGCATGTCAGTTCGAGTGGAGACCCAGTTGAGACAAAGGTTAAAGGGATGTTAACTATCAATTTTACCATTAGTAGGTTTCTCGCATGCAGCAAGACATCCATTGGATTTCCCATGAGCATTGTGCAGTTTTGGAAGGTTGAAATTCCTAAAGAATAGGGATTGCATTCCACATGAATTATGCAAGAAAGGAAGGTTGATTAGAGTCAAGAAATTGGCTAAGTGTTGGTCAATTTTGTCTGTGTCAGTGTGAGATAATTGTAAGAGTGCAGGAGAATCATGTGAGAAGAGTGCATTGTAATTGTTTCATGATTTCATGGTGAATATACAATAGAATATAGAGGGGTTTTGAGCAGAAATATTTTTCCGGGAAAATATCTGTGTTCCGATTTGATTTGATTCTTTCTTTTCTTGTTTTGATTAGTGATCGTGTTTATTTTCCTCAATTGATTTGTAGAAATATTCAATATCTAGCTTTAGTACATTGCTTGATCGGATTGAATCCATTGATACACATATGTTTGTATAATTTCTACAATTCAATGATTCCAACGCCACCAACGATCATACCTTATCAATTTGGATGCTCATATGGAACACATAGAGGGCCATCTATAGTTTGGTCTCAAGCCTCCAGCTCTAATAGGAACAAGCCCCAAGGATTCAGCCCCAGTCACTTCATCATATAATGGATGCTTCATCTAGCCTCTAGTATTATGTCTTTTATTTTTAGTAGGATAATTTCTTTCAAAAATCGTGTATTTAACAACCACAAGTATATGGTTTTTGATATATCTAGACTAGGACATGCTAGAAACTTGCTCTATGAGTTATCTTATTCTAGGATGATTTTGACTAATAAAATATATAACTTTGTGAACAGTTATGGTTTCTATTAGGACAAATTGCGACAAAACTCAATATAAACAATTATCTCTAATTTTGTATAATGATATTTTGAGGCAATAAAAATCTTAATCAACCAAAAAAACAATCAAAATATTTCCAACCATCATCAACCACCATGACTAAAGTTTCCATTCACTCTACAATTGAAACCTTTAGTATTTAAATAGATGATTACCAAGCAAATAGATATATTTGAAAATAAAAAACTAAAAAGTTTTACTTTTATCCCCATCCTAAACTAAGTTTCCTTCACCACTATGACTTTGGTTATATCAATAGGAATCTATAGGGCCAATGCATCAATGGAATATGTCCAAAAATGATGAATTTCAAATATTATTAAATTTTTTAATTGTTTCAAATAAGTTGTTATACATTTTTTTAATTAAAAAATTTAAATTCTTTTATATATAAAATAAATAAATAAATTATAAATAAAAATATTTATAATAAATATATCATAAATCAAATTTATTTTATTAATATTTTTAATGAATTTTTTATTAAAATTAAATAAATAAATTATAAAATTGATATATATATATATATATATATATATATATATATATATATATATATATATATATATATATATATTACAAGTGACACTTTTTTAGGCTAATACAATATTTACATATGATTACATCTTTCACCATGGAGGACTTTGAACCCAAAACCTTAGGGCACCAAAGTCCTCGCTCACGAGTCGGGATGCCTCACTTAGGCTATAATAAGTGACATTTAAATATAAGTGTGAAGGATAATATTTTTTGTATATCTACTCAAATATGTATAATGATAAAATTCTTAAAATGTTTTATTTTATTATTTAAATTTTATTTAAAATGATTATAATTTCATTTAAAATTTAAAAATAAAAATTTATAAAAAAAGAGATGGGGAGTGTGAAAGATATGTTGTCCCATTAATTTATATTAAAATAAACAAAATAATACTTAAAAAAATTAATTTCAAATATAATTATTAACAATTAAAAAATATTTCAATATGTGTTATAAATAAAATACTTCAATATCCATAATAAATAACATAATCATTTATATCAACTTTATATATAGAGATAAAGTAATTGATAATAAAAAATATTATAGTTTTCTGTGTAAGTGTTTTCTACTTTTTAGTATGAGGGATATGTCTAATTTCTTCACTACTCAATATGGAGTTACCTGTAAAATCTAAAATAATAATTTTATTACAAATCAGTATAAATGAGATGTGGAATTCCTTCCATGATCAACATAGACTTAACACATAATATTTTAAAAATAAATATTAATGATAAAAAAATCAATTCTAATATCACTCAAATAAAATATTTCAATTTCTATTTTTTTTTTTGTAAATATCGTAGGACCTCGCTATTGACTATTATATAAAGAGCAAGTTGCTATACATGAATAAACAGTACTAGTAGCCTCAACCTGCCCGTAGGAAACCATGTCTGTTGGCCACCTCAAAACTTTATAACTCGACCAGTAACAATACTGTTTTTTCCTGCGATGGACAGCTAAAACACCCTGACTATGTCCATAGAAATGACAAATAAAACAGACAGATAATGTAATATCGACAAAAAACTACAAAAAGAAGCAGAATAAGAAATTATCCATCTGAAGAGTCGACGGGAGCAGGGTCTGTAGCAGTAGACCCGGGAAATTCAACTTGCTGCAAGTTGAGTAGTTGTTGTTCCATCCTATCTAGACGAGCAGTAACTTGGCCTTGAAACTTAGCCATGTCGTGCATTTCCCGTTTCATCCGATGAATCTCGAACAATATGGAAGAGCTGAGCTGGGTTTCTCATTGGATGAGCATTTCTTTTGCCAAAACAAACTTCATCTTCCAATAAGTTTTGATAGAATGATGAAATAAGGAAACTCTGCCTCTAGTACTACCTGGATCAGATAGAGAGTTCAGTTCTGCTTGCTGATGTAGCAAGTCATCCTCCTCAACATCAGTGGCTCACTCCTAGCCATGGCTAACCTCCCGAATCTCCGGTGGAGTGCCTTTCTCAAAATATTTTGCTAGACTTTCCAAAGTTTGCAAATGAGTCTTCCGCCCGAATTTTCTTGTCCCTACTGCCGATGTGGAGGGAGCTTTCCTGCCCTTACCCTTAGTCATGACTAGCTGAAGACACTTGTTAGATGCAATCTGTGCTAAAAACCCTGTGGAACGAACAGGAACGAAGAAGGAAATCTTAGACTTAAGCTGATAACCCAAATAACAAAAAAAAAATATTTCAATTTATATTTTATATGAACCTTTTATAGAGAAAAATAAATTTAAAGAGAGAATATATATATACACATATATATATATATATATATATATATATATATATATATATATAGAGAGAGAGAGAGAGAGAGAGAGAGAGAGAGAGAGAGATTTCTAATTTGGGATATAAGGGAGATAATTAATTCATTTCATGCTTAATATGGAGTTGGCATTTAGCATTTTAAACAAATATTAATAACAACAAAAATACAATGTCTATGCTAGAGAGAGATTAGTTTTCCATGGATATATACTTTCGACTTCCAAATAGAAGGGGGGGCATTTATTTAAAATATACTGGTGATAAAAATACATTTTAATGTGGACAATGTAAATAAAATATTTCATTGTGAATTATGTATAAATTATATAAAGCAATATATATATATATCACTAGAACATTTGGCGCAATTTTTGACGGCCAAATCGTCGCTTTTCTGACACACAGTCGTCGCAAGAGCGACAGTTCGAGGCCGGGAAAAACGTGGTTTCTCGTGCGGTCGCAATTCCAACGCCTTTACAAAGTGTCGCACTACCGACACTTCCCGTCGCTTCCAAACACTCGTCTCTCTTCTGACGCCTCCCAAACCGACGTTTGTAAAATGTCGCCATTCCGACGAAATTTGGTCCGACGTTTTTAACGTCACGCTTCCGACGTTTGTAAAGTCTCGCCATTCCGACGAAATGTCGTCCGACGTTTTGAACGTCACTCTTCTGACGTCTTTATACTGTCACTCTTCCGACGTGTCTAAACTATCGCATTTCCGATGCCGTACAAAAGTGTGAGAAGACCGACGTATTGCAAAAGTGTCACAAGACCGACGCTTTCCAGAAGCGTCACAATATCGACGCCAGGAAGGACTGTCGCAATTCCGACGAAATGTGGTCCGAAATTTTGGACGTCGCCCTTCCGACCTCTTTTTTTTGTCGCTCTTCCGACGTTTCTAGAGCTGTCGCAATATCGACGGACGTCACAAGACCGACGAAAATGGAAATCGTTCAAAACATCAAAAGAGCGACGCTTACAAGGCGTTGGTATGCCGACGACGGTTTCAATTTAAAAAAAAATATATAAAGCTTTAAAACAGGACAGTAAATCTCCAATGTTTGTTATCACAATAAGAAATCAATGATCAGTGATCACGTCAAATTTTCCTCGTAGCGTGACGGGTCTAATAAATTTTATTGTAAAGGTTGCTGGCCAGTGACAACTGGCGCAACATTGAAGGAAATGCATTAAAGAAAATTAATTAGGCTGCGAACTCCATGCCAACTGGCAACAACCCTGATAATTTTCCTTACCAACTTCCAAGTTGTGACTCGAGCTTCAGACTCCAAAGCTAAGAATTTTCTTTTCATCGTGTTGGAGAAGAGAACTGCAACCTGCAGCAAAGGAGCAATTCCTCAGTCTCACTGCTCAGGACTCGTAGTCATTCCTTGCTAACACGATATGTGGAAATTTTGATAAGATAACTTTCTTCACCCTCGTTTTTACTAAATTTATTCTTTTGAAAAGGGCCTCGTTCCATTTCAGAAATTTTCAACTTTCGACTTCTAGAATTTGTACATATGATTTTTGGACTGAGGTTTTGTTATTAATGAGGAGATAGTGTCTTGGTTCTATCTGTATAAAATAATTGCCTCTTTTTTTTCTTCATGTTCAAGGTTTTTGATTTTATCAAAACCTATCTCTCTTTTAAGCATGCCTGCAAATTAATATATTCCAGGAATGTACACAATTCCAGGCTTCATGTACAACGTATTGTATCAACTATATTTTAACAAGTGATCTGCATGCCCATAAAGTGTTACAGATTACAGGGCTTCATTTGAAGAATAAATGATAAGCCTGGCAGCACTAAATCCAAGTAATTCCCCTCATCCCTTAAAAGACACCTCTAAATATAACTAGAAATTTCAAATAGTTAGTAAAGGAAAAGTACAAAGATATAACATATATGTGTTGAGCCAAAAACCTGTGCATTCACAACAAAAATGGGATGGATAAAACTTAAAAACAATTATGGAATTTGACAAAAAATCGTCTTATGCATACAAAATGAAAGAAGCATTGGCATACTACTATGTTTACAAATTTAAGGACAGGCAGAGTGAGTCTCCGGGCAACACAGTTTCATGTGGAGACCCTAGATCCTTGTACCCACAATATCTAGTGACTTAAAAAATGATTGCTAAAACAATGCCTTTGCTATGCATGTAAGAACACCACCTGTATAATGAGGGAGATGTAATATTTTCCAAGAAGCAGATTTATACAGAGTGGTCCAAGATTGTGTATTTATGGAAGATACAACTGATTTTGGCATGAAACATGTATCCAAGATTTCAATGTGGCCTTATTTTAGAGCCCATTGACGATTTACTATGAAACCTAAACTTTCAAAACAAACACATTGAAATCACAGAATCTCCATCACGAATATCATAAATATTAACTGTCTTTTGGGCACTGGCAGTAGATACCATAAGAGGCCCACATGGCCTGTACCACCAATGTTGATTCTCTGGCACAACATTTGCAAAGCCAAAATTTCTCCTCGAGACATCCCTCTCTGCCAAAACTGGAGAGATGGTACTGGACGTTGAAGTGAAGGCCTCTGATTCAGTATGGAATGCCATAATTTCTTTATTATAAAAGTCCCATGAACAGAAACCTGAGTCTAATGTACAACCTGCAGATGCTGCCACAACATATTTACCAGAGCAACCATCTGAACCAGCTGCTCTGATCAACCAGCAATCACCCCACATGTTTGGGGTAAGCCCATATGGAGCTTTATATTCAGCCTTCTCCCGGAGATTGGAAAATAACAATACTGAGTATTAGTCATACATCAACTGCCCTTTATGTTAAGGGAAAATTTAAAAAGTGCATAAATATTCTTGAAATGCCAATCATAGTTTCTAGAAAATTTCAACAGTCTTTGAAATGAACTACATCCTATTTAAACTACATCAAATATTTAGGCAAATCATTTTTTTAAATAGAAATTGGTGAATTTTATTTCAAATATAGAAATTTAAACCATGAGAATAATCTAACCCCTAGGATTTTCCCTTTTTCTAATAGAAAATCCCAAAATGTACAAATTATAACACCCATAAACCCCAAAATTAAGTACAATAATTAAAACCTCCACACCTCTGAATTTGCTATATCGTGAAAAGAGCAGCATCCATCATCATGGGAAAGCAAAACCGATTCTCCTTCTGATACAAACCAGCCTGCAGTAGATGTCTTATGGCTGAGTTGATTCAATCGCTCACAGGAAACCTCTTCAGTTTCTTCAATATTGCCAAAATGCTCTGGCTTGTTTTCCTGATCATCATCAAAGTCCATATTTTCATCACATTGAATTAGTTGGGGTTCATTACGATCAGGTCCAGTGCCTATTGCAGAGCTCCGGACACCCAATCCAATATTGGAACTACCATACCCGTTCCCATTAGAGATTGTAAATCCTGTTTCTGGCTTTAATTCGGTAAGTTCAAGAGCACTAGAACTGGATTCAGTTGATTTAGACTTGGTATAGTTGTCCTCTAATTTGTATTCCGATACAACACTATACTTGTGCTTCAACGCAGACAGAAATTCTGCAGCAATGGGATCTTCATCTATGGGGATTATGGATTTTCCCTCAAAAGCATCCCGAATATCTGATTCATTTTCATTCAACTGATCATGCAAATCCACCCTCGTCTTCAGCACAGCAAGCTGAACTGAAGGCCGGTTTTTCAGCAATTTATGGTGGGGGTAAAGCCTGTCTTCCAGATCTTGACTATTTAAGTGTTTAATTGGCTTTTTCAGAGACATGACCATAGAATAAAATGAATCCTGCGAATCCTGCGAAATAATAAACAATGGTAAGGCCATTATTTATTGGTTTGAAATAATAAACAACATGCAACAAACCCGCATAATTAGTAAATTATTTAAAGACAATGTTGGTAATATGTTTCCTGTATCCTATTATATGATTGTCCTTGATGGAAAGCTCTGTATTTAATGGAGAATCGATATAAATAAGGACGAGTTAATTCATGTGTGAACATATGTATGCATCCCGATGAAGGATAATTGACATCCGTAAGAAACCCTGTGCTCTGTATGTTGATCGAGGAACCGATGTTAATACGGTTGACAATGTATCCAAACTGGTAGACAGTGGAGTTATATATATTCGTTAAATATATGATGGAAGGGTCTACTCTATTAGTAAGGAGCTGACTGGCTTTCATGGAGAAAGGAACGAGGAGCGAGAGCAAACCAGTTATAACGCGAAAGAACTAAAACAGAGTATTTGGCATTGAACTTTCGGTGGAACACGGACTAACCCTTTGGAATCATGAACGGAACCTGGAAGGAAAGAGGTGGAACATAACAAACGGAAGCGCGACGGAACCCTGCGTGGAAGAGCGGAACCGTGACCGTGCAATAATCCAAGTAAAGAATTAACAACATAATAAGATCTCTGGTGAATAGTTTTCAGTCAGCCCTAAATATTGATTCACCCCCCCTCTCAGTATTTTTCCCAACAGACAATAATTCCTACATATTAAAATATAAAGTTATAACATACCAGCTCATACTCGAACATAACATCTGTATCAATATTCTTCTGTATCTTCTTGATTTTCATCCAACTGGTCGACATCTATATCAACATCTGATTCAAAAACGGTGTTGAAATGATCGACCATGTCATCATCATCATCAATTATGTCATTTTCAATAATATCCTCATCGACATCATCATCAATAATTGTTGCCTCATCTCCTATGCCTAGTTCATCTTCTAAGATATCTTCTTCATCTGTCAATGCATCTTCCTGCTCATCTGCCACTGCATCATCTTCTTCTTGATCAATATCATCTTCTTCCTCTACAGTATACTCTACTGGCCTTCCTCTTGGATCATATCTAATAGCAAATGACCATTCCTTCTCACCTGGAACCTCTAAGTAAAAGACTTGTTCGCATTGGCTTGGAAAAACATAGCGATCTTTTCCTGCTTCAAACTGCGATGTTTTAACCATTGGAAATCGATTGTCATGTTGAATAAGTGTTCTATCATCATCACGTACATTCATTCGTAGCCTATACCATTTGACGTCGAACAAAACTATTTTGAAGGAATTAAAGTCACACTCAAATATATCATCTAAGAACCCATAATATCTATTTTCAGATTCTCGAGGATGTCTGTCACTCCTGGAGGAAACATTAGTGACCTGGAATACTGCAGTTATCCCACTATCAGAAGTTTTCCTGTTATCATCCAACCGTTTAACGCGAAATTGACGACCATTGCACCACATAGCCTTGTGGTGTTTCAACTGCAATATGCCAAACATGAAAAAGATGCATTCTCAATTAATAATTAAACATATAATTTACACAACATGAAAATTAACTGAAAAATCAAACTTCTTGTCACATTATAAATAGGTGAATTAATTGCTTACCTTTCTATCTTTCAAACCATATGCTAAATCGATTTCCCTGTCCGTAACGTTCCCATCTCCACTACAATACGCTTCTCTAATAATTTCAGACAGTAGTTGCCATGATAACCTACCGTCGTTACGTGCTTTACATGTTTCAATCCATTCACTCATCCACTCAAGATTGTTTGCAATGTATAAAAGTAGCGCCTCATAATCTTGAGCACCTGAATAAAAAAACAATAATTCACCAATATTAATAAATATTACTTATAACCATGGTAAATTATATTAATTAATAAACTATGAAAGAATAAAACCCGAATGAATATAATGATCATATACATGATGTAAAAAAATGAAACATTATATGTATTATACATAATAAATCTTTTACCTCTCACTTTCTTCATTCTACCTTTTCCCAACATGTGCTCCTCTTCAAATTTTTTGATGGAGTTCACATCCCAAATGCAATCCACTGCCTTCATGACTGGCGCAGCTAATTTAGGAAGATAATGACTAATATACACCATGGATTGATATACCACATATCCCTCCACCATAGAACCCTCAAGTCGTGCTCTTTGTTTAACCAAAGCCTTCAAGGATTTCAGGTGCCTCTCGACCATCCACATTGACCTTGTGTGTACTGGTCCACACATTTCAATCTCCTCAACTTGGTGTATCAAGTAGTGTTCTTGTGCATTGAAAATTTTTGGAGGTAGATACTTTTGCATTTCACACATTAGCCGAGGAATTTCTCTCTTCCAATACTTTATTTCATCTTGATGGATTTCTTTCAATGACAACCATCTGCAAATCATTACGCAAGGTTATTTCAATGAAACATAATATATATTTCATTACAAGTAAATTAATACATCATTTCATCAAGTACAAAAATAAATTGTAGAAATTAGATTTTGCGTATAAATCAAAACTACTTACCTCATGTATTTACTAAGACCATATATAACTTGTTTGACATTGTTGTCGAAGTCGTTTGGGAGCGATACAGGTAGAACATACTATAACAATAAAAAATGAATCATTATTGGTTTCCAAATTAAACAGAAAAAAGGAAAATTTAAAATATGTATTCAAGCAATAACAAACAAAAACGTATACCAAAAAAATTACCTTAATAAAGGTATGCCAATCATGTGTTTTCACCCCACTGAAGTCACCTTTCTTCGTTAAGATATTATTTATGTTTGAAGCAAAACTTGTTGGAAATTTAATTCTTCTAACGACCTCTTTTACATCATTGCTTTGTTTTTCTATTAATAACCATGGAATATTATTATAATTTCGACATCCATTGTTATTTGATCCGTCGATCACACTTTTCATTGCATGATTTGATTTCTCAATGTCAGCACAAATTTTGTCAATTTTATCTCTCTCATGTGCACCATCTATGGTTCGCCATAACATTTCTGTCAGATTCTTCCCGACATGCATTGTATCAAACAAATGAGCTATTTTTAGGTCCTCATAGTAGGGCAACCTCGCGAATTGAGAAGGATAACATTTCATTCCAGGTGGAAGTACAATATTAGTACCTTCACGGCGACGATGACCTTGATATCAAAGAATAAATAAATCAAAACAATATTAATTATAAAATACAATAAAATAAATTCATTAGTTAAAAAAAAAATTCCAAACATTACATAAACAAATAATATATATATATATATATATATATATATATACACACACACACAAATTACGTACCAGCTGCTCGACGATTATTAATTCTGTTATATTCCAACATCCACAACTGAGGTGTCATTCTTCGTGGTTTTAATCTAGTTTCTTCTTTATCATTGAAAAGATGTTTTTCAGTAGTATGATACTTATGGTTCCTAGGGAGGAAGTGCCTAAAATCATCAAACACCATCTTTTTTAAATCTGCTGAATGACGATACTTCATCTTAGGGCCACAAACTGGACATGCAAATCTACCCTTTGTTTGAAGACCTGCAATAGATGGATCAATAACAATTAATATACTATGAGATCATTTTTAAAACATGCAATATGGTATATCTAATTTAGATAATTATGTATCATATTAAAGTGCAATGAAATATTACATACCACAAACATGTGTTAGTCCCGGGGCATCATGAATTGTCCATACAAGCATTCCACGACATTGAAATCTCTTCTGCTTGATTGGTTTAGTGATGTCATACATAGTGATGCCATGCCATAACTGTATTAGCTCATCGATAAGAGGCTCAATATATACATTCATATCTTTGACCTGGTACTTACCTAATTGTTCAAAATTACGGTAAATAATAATTATTCCCATGATATATGTATATATAAGTAAGTAAATAAATAAAATATATATTTATTCAAACAACGAGAGAAATGAAAATGTTACATTCAAAGAAATAATGTATCAAATACCTGGAATAATCATAGTCAACATTATGTGCTCCCTCTTTGTTGACATCCAAGGAGGAATGTTATTGTTGATAACGAAAATAGGCCACACTAAGTAAGTAGATCTAAGCTCTCCGAATGGATTAACACCATCAGCTGCCAATGAAAGCCTGACATTACGAGGTTCATTTTTAAAATCTACATATTTTTCCTCGATTTCTCTAAATGCAAAACCATCTGTAGGCATTCGAAGAACACCATCTCCACTTCTATTCTTTGAAGGGTAATCCATTAACTGTGCTATGCTGTTACACCTGAACATTTGCCGCAAACGTGGAATTATGGGAATATGACGAAGAACCTTTTGAGGCACCTTTTTGGTTAGTTGATCTGTTCGATATCTACTGGTACCACATTTCGGACATTATGTTTTCAACGCATGTTCTCCATAATATATAATATGATCTTTAGGACATGCACCTATAGTGTTATATTCCATTCCAAAGTGTTTCATAATAGCACGTAGATCTCGATATGTTCGAGGTAAAGTATTTGGCGATGGTAACAAATATTCACCCAAAAATCTACAACAGAAACAAAAAGTAGTGTCTTGTAAAGATTATTAATCATATATATATATGTAATAGTTATTAAAACCGGAACCGGTGACCGGATCGGTGGAGCTAATGAACCGGGTTTCGAATTGGAACCGGTCTAACCGGTAGCGATCAGATCTTAATGAACCGGTTTTAAAAAAAATACATTAAATAATTATTTTTTAATAAAATGAAAAATAAATAAATAAATAAAAACTATTTTTAAGATTTGCAACCATGATTCCAAGCCAATAGAGACAAAATATGAAAATTTTGCTCATTTATATACCATGCAAAGGTGAATATATCAAAATGGTAGCAAATGCAATACATATCATCGAAAAATACATAAGCAAACTTGTTGAAGTAATGTATCAGGTTTCTCTTATATTATTCACTGTGTTTTATTGCTGAGTTAATATTATAATATACAATCTGTCCCTGCTCAGATCTATTGTCAATTCATTGTATCAGCCTTAAAGACAATTCTGGGTTCACTATATATATATATATATATATATATATATATCAGACCAGCATTTTGAAGATCTTGTATTCTTCATTATCTATGTTTGCTTGCCAATAAATTTCTAGAAAAACATCTACAACACTTAGAGGTATTTAATTGGTTTATGAAACCCACTATTAGTGCTATTTGTAACAAGTTGAGAGAGCATTACAACTTTAGCAGTCTGCTCACAATGTGTTTGACAAAATTTATCACTGAAAAGATTCATTAAAACCCAGAAAACTTAGTAGCCAGTTTAGTGCATTTCCAAGCGGGAATTTTCTAGTGGTCAATTTATTATTGCCAGTCACATTTTCATTAGGTTGTATGTTGTTGTCCCTTGAGTGGCGTCAGACCATTTGCATCAGTCTTGATGCCATGATCAAATTGCTTGTATGCCGTGTGAAAGGTTTTGTATTTATGCTGCTGCTATGTGTGAGCAGAGAGAGAGGGTCTGACATTTCCTAGCTGAGTGTGAAATAAGGTTGCTGCTGATTGTTTTGAGAACAGAAATTGTCATCAAGTACACTTGATGAGTTGCATGCTGCCAGGGATTTTATGCTAGCCAGCCTTGTATTTATCAGTCATCATGTGTATTGTTGCTACTATAAGGTGTTGAGTATGAGTTATTAGAGAAGTTTGTTTCTAGTATAATAGAGGAATTTGCAGCTCATGGAGGAGACACTGAGGAATTTGCAACTCATGGAGGAGCACCTAACCGGCCGATTAAGTACGGAACTGACCGGTTTATGCATAAACTGGCCGGTTCCTTACTTAACCGGCCGGTTAGGTCCAGTTAACCGGCCAAAACAGGTGAGAATAGGCTATTGACCGGGTTGCAAGGCCGGTTCCAACCGGCAGCTGTCCTGACTGGTCGGTTTTGATAACTATGATATATATATATATATATATATATATATAACTTATTATTTTACACATTTATTACAATTAAAAAAAAGGGAAAATAATCAACATTTACATATATGTGATCATATATACATATTTCATATCTTAGGAGTTGTGTCATACATCTGTTCAAAAAATTATTCATAACCTTTAAGTTCACTAGCAACAATAGCAGAGAGCTGGAGAACTTAAAGGTTATGAATAATTTGTCGAACAGATGTATGACACAAATCCTAAGGTATGCAATATGTATATATGATCACATATATGTAAATGTTGATTATTTTCCCTTTTTTTAGTTGTAATAAATGTGTAAAATAATAACTTATATATAATTTATTATTTTACACATTTATTACAACTAAAAAAAGGGAAAATAATCAACATTTACATATATGTGATCATATATACATATTGCATACCTTAGGAGTTGTGTCATACATCTGTTCGAAAAATTATTCATAACCTTTAAGTTCACCAGCAACAATGTAGCAGAGAGAAGAGTTGCATTTGAGTGTTCAAAAGTCGTTCACTTGACCTTTCAATCAGAGGTACATCATAAATACCGTCACTGCTATCTCCACCATCATCATCTGACTCACCATACAAGTCTTGGAGCATTTGATTTGTCCCATCATTAATGTGAACTGTCTCATTACTATCATCATGATCTACCTCTATGGGATCATTAAAATTACCTTCATCATTCGCTTCATGTTCTTCACCTTGTACAACATCATTTCCAATACTAATATTTGCTGCAATATTCTCTTGTACTGGTGCAACATCATCTAATCTACTACTATTTTGTTGTGGAAGCTGGTTGATCATCTGCAAAAAGTTGGGGGGCAACTGTGCCTTTATGAAAATTACAAACATTAATAATTAAACATTAGTGCACATATAAAAAATATTAAAAATTTAAAATAATATAAAATTTTACGATATAATCAAAATGAAGATAGATAATTAATTACCATGGGACGATAGTCATTCGATCCACCATAAATGTGCCCATATTTCCTACAATGCACTGTTGCTGTTGCTATTAAAACTCTAACATTATTTCTCATACAACATTTTTTACAAGGGCAATAAACTCTGCCATCACCCCTTTCACCCTTTTGAATTGTTTTTCCAACTCCAATGTTTTCTTCCATTGATGAAAATTATCCTATAAAGAAAACAATAAATCTCTCTCAATGGTGTAGAAAACCCAAGACTTGTTGAACTCAATGGGAGCTCAATATATAAGGAAAAAGAAAATAAAAGTGGGCATTTTACAAATTGTGAGCTTTTTACAAAATGTGGGATTTTTACAAGATTGTGGGCTTTTTACAAATTGTGGGATTTTTTTATTCTTAATGCATTTTCTGTAGAATACTAAACGGATTTGTTCAAAATTTCAGATGCAAACTGTAGGCTCTACTACGTTTGGAAAATTGGAGGTTTATAAAAGATAAACTGCGAACATAATTGTACCACTATGATAAGAAGCTGTCAGAAGCATTCCTTCTGCTTCACAAACGTGGAACTACCTTAAGAATGCTTATGGTTGATATAAATATTAGAGCATGGCAGTTAAATGTAGTAGTTATGCTAAAATACCGAATAACAGCTTGAGAGTGCTCTTCAGATACTGTACGAATGCACCAAATTAAGGCTGTACCATTACTAAAGATAAATGGCCAAAAATAGTCAATTTTGATATCGTGAAGTTATGTCTTTCTCGGTAGCAAACTGGGGATAGGATGGAAAATATGAGAGAACTAAGTTCCAAGGACTAAAAAACCAAGTCCAACATAGTTCTGCCTTGAATCAGAGACAAAACAAAGCTGCCCAAAAAAGTGTTTGAGAGCACCCATTGAAGCTCCTATATATAGCAGAGTCAACATTTTCCTATTGAACATGTTTGTATAGTCAAAGCCACAGCAAGATCAGATAGCCACGATCCTAAATGAGAACCAGAGCCAAAGCTAAGACAGATCCACGTTTAGCAGAACAAGACAACCATAGCAAAGGATTTGACCACAGAACCAGATCATGAGAGATAGCAAGATTCTTGCTTCCACTGTGGAAATGTAGAAACTATACAAGGGCTTTGCTTCCAGCAGATTTCATTGTGACAGTAATTTCTATGGTGTTGTAAGCGCTCATTAGTAGAATCTTAAAGCCATTTCAGAATTCTTTTAACCTGGAGAGGGTTTTCTGTGGTTATAAATCCTCGTGTTCAAATTCCATTGTCGATTGGTTGTGTTTGATATTATCTTTTTACTGTCCGCAGTTGAATTTTCGCATAGAAAATTATCAGTCTAAAGCGGAGCAATTTTGTGATGTTTCTTGTGCTTCCTATTGTGAAGTATTTCGCTCAGAACTCTACTCGTTGTAACAGAGGTCTTGGGCATAGAACATGGGACTTGGGTTTTTTGGAATCAAACTTCAGGTTAAGATGCTCATCTGAAGAATGGCACAGTGAGCCTTAGCATGGAGTTGGGAGTACCAATTTGAAGTGTAGGTAGGGCATTGTACAATAGACCAGTTAGATTTCTGGACCCTAATACAAAAGTTTCTTCTTCTTTCAAAACGTGTTTCTCTTTTTCTGTAACCAATGTGGGTCCTGTTCTTGTTTCAATTGGGGGATGGATGAGCATTTGTTATTGCTCCAGATGATCACACTCTGGGTAGCCCTGAAGGCTATTTGGGGGTGATGAGTCCAATAGGTCTCAATGAACTGTTGCCCTCGTTGGGGAATACTATTGCAGTGGAATTTGATACTATTTTGGATGTTGAATTCCACGATCCTAATGGAAACCAATACCTTCATCTCCAGTACCTGTTCACAAAAGAGGGTGCCATAGTCATTCATGCGTGCAGAGAGGGTGAATTGCAGGCATTGCAACAAGAGGTGTTGTTGTTGTTGCATTGGCCACTAGATTGTTTGTCTGGTTCTGTTACAAGCACAGAGTATTGAAAAGGACAGAAAAATTTAGTTCAGATATTGTGAAATTGCCTCGAAAATTCACCTACAAAGAGCTCAGCAATGCTACGAAAGACTTTTTTTGAATGTGATTGATAATCGATAATTGCAAGCAAGGGTAATCCCCTTGTGAAACCCAAATTTCTGAGCATTTTCTAAAACTTGATGACGGAGTCATTGTAATGAACAAGCGCCTAGGTCCATATTACGTCCAAATCTACCAAGCACCAAGATCTATAAAAAAAATCCACAGTATCTGCGAACTAAGAAGAAGAGGCAGAAAATGTGTTCTACTTACTTGTTCGAATAGTGGTTAGGGTTTACCACGGCAAAAATTTGACAGAGCCCATGTACAATTTCGTATCATTGAAATTCTGGCAGTATCATTCAACTGGGCAAGCACCTGCCTCGGAGCTCCATGACTAAGGGCAAGATCCCTAAATGATGCAGAGTCTCCAGCAATATTTCCCAAAGCCCAAACAGCCTTACACGAACACCAGTTGAACTCAAAGTTGCCCAAATAGCCTTACACGAACACCAATTGAACTCAAAGTTGGGTAGTAGTTTTTTAAATCAAATTCCAAAATTACAGACGTATAAAGATAGTTGGGAAGAATAATTTTATGCCTCTAAAATGAACGTGCTACCTGTTCTCAAACATTATCATTCCCAGAGGCAAGAAGTTCCACAAATATAGGCAGTGCCCCGTAATCAATCACAACCTTTGTATTCTCAGAGGCTCCAAAAAAACCCAAATAGGGTCAACCCTACTACAGGAGGAAGGGCCTATAGTAAGAACTTACCATTTTGCAAGAGCTGAGGGCAAATGTTGTTCTGCAAGAGCTGAGGGCGAATGCTGAGAGCGAATGTTGTTCTGCAAGAGCTGAGGGCGAATGTGCGCGTGTGAATGCGCACGTGATATCAAACATTAATGTAGTTTTTTAAAAAATCATTTTTATGTAGCCCGCATTTGAATTTTCTGTTTTCCTTATTTTATTGGGCTGAACTGGATAAAATTGAATATGAATAGTGAGTTAATTGTAAGATCAATGGGCCAAGGCCATACATCAACATTGACCATAGTGGGGAAGTAAAAAAGCATGGATATTCATGCAAGTATAGTTATTAATGTAAGATCTAGCATCAACTGAAATTCACGTGAAAAAGTAGATGAAAAATGTACAATCATCCATTGGAGAGGTAATCTATAATTATCCAGTAAGACTCTTGGCTATGCATTGAGACTAAACTAATTTTCAATATTTTTGAATAATCATCCATTGGAATTTAGTAGGAAAACCATAGTAAATCATTGTCCAATGGCCATGCAAAAATATAAAAAAAATAATATCAATGGTACATCAACTTTCATACATGAGAACCCGGATGCGGGTGAATTTGGTAGTGTTTAACGTGATGGGATGGGGGTGTGGCATAAGGTGAAGCCACTGGCCCACCCGCAAGAGTGCTGTCATTCAGTTCTTAATGTCGACTGATTGACGTTTAATGCCATTTACTCCTGGTGCTCGAATAAACCGTAGTCCCACTCCTCGATACACATTCGCATGCCGCGACATGACTCAGCCTCTAGTTCATACTTATGGTGGTTTATTGCAGTCGATTCACAGTTGCACGGTAGACTGGGTTGTTATTATGGAACGTCCCTCTGGTCTGAACAGAATTCCCCCGCCTGTGAATCTGTGGTGCGCTCCAGGAGCAGGGCTTTCTAATGTTTGCACTGTAACTGGTAAGAGGAGATGTCTCAATTGTTGTTTTGATTTTGGAGAAAATATCCACTTCTCCCACGCTGGTTCCTGCAAGCTTGCTTCTATCACCCTATTTCCCCTCTCGCCTCAGTCTTCTGTCCATATTTTGCCTTCCTGCCCTGCTGTCTCGAGTGCGACTATGCCGCGCCTCAGGCAGAGAATGCGCTGCCGAAGAGGCTCCACGAGGCGCCAAATTCGACGCTCTCCCTCCACCTCTGGCACCTTCTCTGCGTCTATCTCCCACTCTGACAGTGAACCTAGAGGGCGCCTTCTCCGCTCGGGCCGTCGCCTTGCTTCCCCCACTCCTTCCGCTCCTCCTGCTCAAACCCACACCGCGCATTTTTCCTTTAACAGCACTCTCAATCAACCCAGGGTGACTACCTCAATTACGGTCGTCTTTCATGAAGAGCCTCAGGAAATTGTTCCCAGTTCTCGCCCGGCGGAATGCAGCCTCTCGGCGGCTCAGGATTCAGCGCAGTTTGTTGGGCTGAAGCATCCTGATAGTGCGAACGTGCAGGGTCAGATCGGCAAGGCCACGCAGGACCAGGCGAACAAGGAAGCGGTGGGTCAACCTACTGAGAGGCAGGACACAGTGCAAGCGAGCGAGGTGCAGATTACTCCTCCTCCTCTCGGGAAGGTGATCCATTCTGTTGCTGACCTGTATAATTCTGACGGGGAACCAGATGAACTCTGGTGCAGAGTTGTCTACGAACCTGATCCTGATGAATAGTTCCTCCTCTTCACTCTGGTTTTTTGCTCTATTTCTGCCCATTCTCACGGGCCTGTTCATGTGTTTCCTGTTGTCTCTGAAAATGCATCTATTTTTTTTGCTTCGATATGGTCTCCAGTACTACAATTCTCTGGTTCCCCTGCGCGGGATTTTTCAAATGAACTATTTCAGACTGGTTTCCCTCTTGCAGGGCAGTCTTCAAACTATGGTTTTTTGTTTCAAATTCCACAGCACTCGGCAATGATCAGGCTTCAGCCCGCTGTACTGTACTCCTTTTGTTAATATAATTACTTTTACTTAGAAAAAAAAACTTTCATACATGAGAAAATAGATACTGACAAATGGTACATCATGGCCTGATTAATTTCGCTCAACAATTTCAAATGGTATAAAATTTAGTCAACAGTAATCATCAATTTCTGCACACAGAGACTAATTTCTCTGGAAGCCTCAGATTTCTTTGGCTTGTTATTCTTATAACTACATAGACATAATTAATAGAGAGATTGAGGACAGAAAAAAATCTAGGGCTTAGTCTCCACTACTCAACATATTTTGTGAGAAATAATACATAGATTGATTTCTCTGAGTGCCTTAGCATTCTTTGGCTCATTTTTTTAATCACAACAACAATAAAAAATGCACTGAGGATTTTTTCTTAGTCCGATTATGCAATTTTTATAAGACAGATTATGCAATATTAATAATAAACATAAATTTATTGTAATTTAGGGAAAGCTCGTTCATGTTTTTTTCTTTATATTGGAAGGTTTACTTGATTTTTGAAGTAATTTTTAGTAGATCATAGTGTTGGAATATTTAAAATTCCAGAACAACAATGGAGAATAAAACTCCCCTCTTCAACACAGAGAAAATATAAAAAAAAATTTCTTCACTGGAAACAGAGTTTTCACTGTAAAAACTATTTCATTAAACTTCAAAACTTTGGTTACAAAATCTCCTCTGACTGAGGGAATAAAAAAACTTTGACCGCTTCAAAACACAGTTCAACACAAAACTCACACTCTAAAATTTCACTCTATCTGTGCATTTACAACTCACTGCTTTGAATTGTGCATATGATGTATATATGTAAAACATATATATATATATATGGACCTGTACGCACGACATTTTTAAAACAAACATTAAAGAGCTTTGACCACCGGACGTCAACCAAAAATTAAACTCTCCTTCAATCAATTTCGGGTGCCAAAAATATTTTCTGACGTCATCAAAAATGTGACGCGAAATTTCTATTCAATCTGCTTTATGAATTTTTCGCGTCCGATTTTGGGCACTCGTACGGACGACTGAGTGTGATGCGAAATTTCTATTAAATCTGCCTCAGTGAGATTTCAAATCCAGAAATTTCAATTTCGGGTGCCAATAAAATTTGTTGACGTCATCAAAAATGTGACGCGAAATTTCTATTCAATCTGCTTTATGAATTTTTCGCGTGCAATTTTGGGCACTCGTACGGAAGGCTGAGTGTGATGCGAAATTTCTATTAAATCCGCCTCAGTGAGATTTAAAATCTGGAAATTTCAGTTCTGGGACCACTGTCCTTCAATTTTTTAAACTCTGATCAATCAAAAATGGCAAGCGACTCTCTGCAACGTTTTTGTTATACTGCGATCTTGACTGATCGCTGGAAATGGAAGGCGGCTGCCTGTACATCAGTTGTAAGTAATTTCAACACATAGCATATATTGAGGAAATATTAGTTTGACAATAATCAGTTATTTCTCTTGAAACTTTAGGTATTAAAAGTCCGTGACACAGATATATCACACTCCAAAATCCAAAGAAAATGGAAGAGCGTTCAATTTTTTTAATCAAACTTTTATTGGTGAAGGGTTAATTTATTACGAGAACATCATTAATGAAGTGAAAAATTTTAAATGTAACATTTATTGACTAGAAAAATAATGACCAAAATGTCAAAAAAAATTGTGTGATGGGTAAAGAGAAATCCAAATTCCAACCCTGCCTGCCACTTGTTGGTGAGTGGAGGTTATTCACTTTTGGTGAGTGGAGGTTATTCACTTTTCATTTACAGCTTACCAGGTTACTCATGTTACCGATATTTTCACATGGCTCACTTTTAGGTGACTACTTATTGTACTTCTTCTTTATAAAGAACAATTGGTAGATAATTGTATATATTATTTGAAATCTATAACAAATCCAGGCAAAAAAATTACAACAAATAGAAAATTATGCAAAAAATTCACTAGGGCACTACTAATGTGTAGATACCCTATCATTTCTTAGATCCTCATAACTTACCAACACCTACTATATTGGTATACACATAATATGGCATTTACCTGAAGTATTTCATATGTATCTAGAAGTAAATAAGTTGTATGACAATTGTTATGGCAGATATAAGATGTGTATTAGAGTTTATATTTCAATTTTTCTAGCATGCATGTGCGGTCCATATAGTGACTAAAATTACCAATATATTTCAGTGAAGATGTGAAGATGATCTCTCATTAAGTCCTAATTACTTAAAGCATCATTAATTAGCTTTCCAAATGAATAAAATATGTTAACAAATTAGTAAAAACTAGGAAAACAAATCATGCTTTAAAAAATATGGCACAATGAGTCACACTCTTAGATTTATTTAATTACTCATCAAGTGTCGCTACAACATATATATGATCACCATTACCATAGAAATGGGACATGTGACCATCATTTTGGTTTCACCAATGACATTCCACATCATGAGCATTGTTTAGGGTTGATTGTGTTGATTTTTTTAAACAAATCATTTATACATTTTATGGAAATTATAGACACAATTTATAATCACATTACAAGATCATGATGTATGGATATTCCTTATCATTTCTTAGATACTCAAAACTTACCAACACCTAATAGATTGATATACACATCATATAGAATTTACCCCTAGAATGCCACATTTATCCTAAAACAAATTAGTTGTATGGCAATTGTTATGGTGCATATATAATGTGTATTACAATTTATCTTATAATTTTGTTGAAGTAGCATACAACAATTTACATAGTGATATGAGAACCACTCTCTAGAGTATACATCGATTTTGTACACATGGCTTTTCAGTTGTTTTTTAAGATATATCATTGGTGATGCTCACATGATTATATAATGAACCATTAAGTTGAACTATGAAATTATTCCTCACAACACACACATATTGATGAATTAATAATTTTTCTCATATAATTTTTTTAATCTATTTTGAAAATAAAATAAAATTATATATAATTATTTCTAAGAAGAACAAGAGAGAGTTACTTACCATATCTTCGTAAAACATATAATAGCGACGTTTGGAGGAAGCCGTCTAACGACGCTTTGGGGCATAGTGTCGCAATTGCGACACTTTTTCTAAGTGTCGGTATTGCGACACATTTCTCTAAATGTCGGTATAGCGACGGTTTCCCAAGATCAATGGCCCAAAGTGAACCCGATAACTTACCTTTTACCTTTTCGGTAAGCGTCGCTCTTCTGACGTTTTGAACGATTTCCATTTTCGTCGGTCTTGTGACACTTTTGCAATAGTATCGCACTGAACCCGATAACTTACCTTTTCCTCGCACCTTTCCTTTTCATTGTGGCCGTTCGCTCGTTGAATCCAGATCTGACGGCGCTAATACATTTCCGCGCTCATAAAGTAATCATTTGATGTTTTGGCAAAGCCGCACGAAATGGGTGGTTTTTCCAAACCACCCGCGCTTACGTGTCGCCACCACGTTGTATCGCGTTCGAAAAGCTAGTTTCCGCTTACCACCATTTACCCTCACGAATACCACTGGAGGTATTCCCTAAACCTCACCCGTTTAACCCGAGTTTAATGTCATTTAACTATGGTTATACCATCGAAGGATAACATTAAAATTATTATTTGCATTCAAATTTTCACCTTTTCGCTTTAAACCTGTAAAAACATTGCAGAACCGTTTTCCTCAAAATCACGCCGTTTGAACCCTGAGAAATTTTGCAGAGCCATTTTCAACCTACCAGTACCATTTTTCGACGCCCATTGCCCTGAATTTCCATTAAAAAGTACTACATTGTCCTTTGCGAAGCCATTTTCAAAAAATTGAAGACTGAGCACCTCTGCAATGTCTTCAACCGAATTCTGCTGGTTCTTCAGGTACTTTTATTCGAAGTTGCCCTCTGAGATTTCAAAATTCCTGTCGATTTCAAATAATTACCAAAGTTACTGCAAAAAAGTGTCCATTTTTCAGGGAAAACTCTGTCAAAATTTCCCTGGAATCCCTAATTGCCCTTTCTTGCAATTTTTTCCATACCCTGGTTTGTTTTGCTGTTGAAATCAATTTTAAATACACGTTCTGAGCTTTAAATTCCTTGCATTTCCTAAAAACCCTGCTCAGAAACCCCATTTTCAGTATAAATTCGCCAAGAAACCCCTGTTTCTCGTAAAGGAACTTAGCAAACCATTTAAGCTTGCTTCGTTCATTATTAAAAATGACCAAGAAACAGGTAACCCCCAAGAATGGAGGCCCAAAATCTCAAAATAAGTCTTCTGCAAAGATTCCTCAACTTATGTCCTTCAAAATCGACAAACCAACTCCTGCACTCACGGCTGATTCTACAGAAGTGGTCAGACCAGTCCAGCCTCCAGTCATTTCTCCAGAGAACAGCCCTTTAGTTGATCTGGACTGTAGAATACTAGACCCTAATGTAGAATTTAACCCGCTTGATGTCTATAATTGGTGCTATGGCAAATCAATGGAAAAGGGTGACAAAGATATTCCAATTTGGGAATCCAATCTGCCTAGATATATTGTCCCTCTCACTCATTCTGTTCCTGACTTTATCAGATTATGCGAAGCCTATTATATGCCAGAAAAAAGATGTATTGTAAACAAAGAAAAAGAAACCATGTTTTACATCACTGAAGAGTCGATAAATTCCATGCTGCAAATGAATCATGACCCCAATTCTGCTTCCCTAACAAGAGAAGATTTAACCCAACTATATCTTGACTTGGATTTCAATGCTAGATTCAAAATATACCAAACTTTTTGTCCAAATCAAGTTGATATTCCTAAGTTAGATCCTCCTTTCGACACCTTTGATTTCCTAGATGAAACTAGACAGA